>OV121141.1:10163883-10414883 GCA_921294245.1 Brassicogethes aeneus | reverse complement strand
TAGATCATTTTTCCCAAGAGGGCGAAAATGTGGAAGGAAAAATTTTAAAACCGACAATTTTCTCCATGGTTGAACTGAATAACCCGGAAAAACTTCACGGTCTAGCAGAACGGATTGTTGCCGTAGAAAGCCTGATATTTTTATCTAAACAATACGAATTTCTGCAGGAATATTTGGAACATTTAGTACCACAAACTAATAAAATTATGTTGCAGCAATTTTTTTCACAGGTAAGACAAAATACGTTTTTAAAAAGCTAAAAATTTTCCTACAAAATTATTGCTTGAAAGTTGTTGATGAACTTAATAAATGTAAGTGGGCGTAGGTAAGCACCTTGGGGAATACCCAATATTACAGTACAGTGTTCTTTAGCTCAAATCTAATTTTGCCTTATTTTCCAAGAATAATACAATATATGTAATTTGTGTTTTAAATTAGGACCTTAATAAACAAAAAATACACATTGCATTATTTTCAGAAAGACGAGTGTTTTTTAATAACAAAAAAATATTTAAAAGAATGCAAAATATGTTGAATTTTAATAATAAAACATTTTTTTATAAAACATATTTATTCAAAATACCAAAAATTAACTTATTAATAAGGTAGCACTTAAAATATAACCCCCTGTATTCATATTAACATGGGGATGAGTTCTCTCAGGCAAAACTTGGTAATTTCTCATAAAACTATTCGATAATTTTATCCCAACAATATCCAGTCTATTTTTAAGGTATATAAACAAATCTTGCAGCGGTTCCTTCATGACATTAAAAACAACAATATTTCTACCAGCCTTAAGAAACGGCAGAAGTTCTTTTATTATAGATACAGGGTGTTCTTTTGAGATTAGAATAAGGGAGTCAGCTTTGTTTTTTAGAATTTCACAGGCTTTTTCATTCTCGTATTGCCATTGCGGTTTTTTTGGTTCTTCCTCAGTGTCTAATTTTTGTTTTTTGGCGCTGGGTTCTTCGTTTTTTTCCATGTTTTGATAGTAATGCCTTAAAACAGAGTACAAGTTCACATTAATGCATCTATCATGTTGTTCTTTGGGATATTGCATTGCTATAAAGGCGTTTTTTTGACACTCGTTGCCTGGGTGCATGTGTATAAGTTTTCCTGTAGTTTTAGAACCAATGGCGTTCATTATAGCAGCAGGTAATAACCCTGAAGTACCACTATCGTAAATTAGGTGATTTCCATCTTGGTGTATATTAGTGTAGGTTATAATTTGGGATAAATCATCAATCCTTATACCAAGAGTTTTGGAGGGGTCTTGCCTATAAAACATTTGCACTAAAATTCTTATACTAGGCCTTTTTATTTGAATATATTCAAAATATTTCTTCTCCTTTTTCTTTATGTACTTCTCTTGGCTATATTCTGTTTTCATCTCAAATGTGTTGGAGTTTTTTATCAATTCACTGACTATAGTATTAGAACTAAACTCCTCACCCTTTAATTTGTCTATATTTTCCTTTGTCAAGCTCTGAGACTGACCATCGCTCATGATGTTACGATTGTCACTACCACTTTTTTCCACATTCAATATATTAGCAGAACCAACTTCCCCCACTTTCTCCAACACATACAACTTTCTTTTGCCGGGACAATTTTTCATTTGGAACGTTGTAAAATATTTTTCCCCAACAATTTTATCCATTTCCACGGTAAAATTACCCAGGTTCAAATTACCGTGTTCTTTTAGTTTGTGGAGTTTTGTGTAGCCTTGCCGTTGTACTATTATGTGGTCGCCAACTTTTATCGTATCTTCTGTCATTTTATTCACTTTATTTATCGTTTTTATGAGAAAATACTAACATGTTATTTTGTGAGGTTATGTTAAAATGTGTGGTTATGTTCGATGTCGTTGACATATACGGCGGTGCCACTTAAACCGATTTAATTTGTACTATTTAAATATTGTTTGTAACATTATTTGTTTGTATGATTGCGTTTTAATTGTAATATTAAATCAAATGTGTCAATTTGGCTTGTTTTTGTTTGTATATAGTAGATTTTAATTGTGTTTTATACTACAGTTTAGATTAATCTGACAACAGTGTATATATAAATCTTCCTAAACTACCAGAGACCGCGTTTGTATGCATTTTTGGGTCGGATTTGTATGCATTTTTATTTTTAGAACATTTTCGCCGCAAAAGATATTCGTTGTCCAGTTTACATGAGCGTGGTGGCGCAGGCTTTTGATTTGAGGCAAATTTTGGTAGCGATGTCGAAAATCAACTGGGAAGTGCGCGATGTGATGTCGCAACATAACAGCTACATCGACACCATTTTAAGGACAGTGCAAATTTTTACTTTGCATCTGGAGGAGGTGTCTGTCAAGGTGCCTGTGAATAATGACGTCGCAAAATCGCTGTGGAGTAACATTGCGCACATAATAACGCACACTTTGGTCCAAGGGTAAGATTTATCAGGGTGGCCATTTTATGTTAAACCGGAATGTCAGGGATATTTAGGTCAGGAAAAAAGTGGCCACCCTGTTTATTACTTTGTGTGTTATGAAGAGTTTATTTGTGTTTATTAGTAAGATTTAAAGTTTGTTTTTCTATTATCTCTGAATTTCTTATATTTAGGTTTTCTGAAGCAAAAAAGTGCACAAATGGCGGAAGGGCTTTGATGCAATTAGATTTTACCCAGTTTTTAACAAAATTCGAAAAAATATCATCTTTAAGGCCGGTTCCCCATAAAGAATACGTTGAAAATTATGTTAAAGCGTTTTACTTGCCTGATGTGGAATTGGAAAAATGGATACAAGAACATAGGGTTTGTATTTTATTTTTTTTTTGTTGTTAATTGGTTCCTTAAATTTTGTGTACTATGCTCCACACCTCAAAGACCCACCACGTGACCACGTACGGAACGCAGTCTTTTGAAAATTTGGCATTTAAGGCTTTTCAGGTTATGTATCTGTCAAAGTATAGTCAATGAAAGAAATAATATTTATAGAGTTACTGCTTATGTTTAAGCATTAAAAGTTAATAAATCTTCATAGTATCACAATAACAATGGTTGGTTTAAGAATTTAGGAATATAAATACTGCATTTAATGAAACTCCAAAGTGTAAGGTGCAATATAAGTGATATTTTTGTGCATTGGGTCTACATTTGTCCATAAAATAGTTTTAACTAAACAGCATTTATTAAAAAAAAATCTAACTCCTCTATTATGAAATAAGAATAACTGTATCAAAGGTAGGTTAATGTATTAGAACACAAAATATCATCTAATTTTGTATTTTAAGGTTAGAAAAATCTATTTTGGCCAAAATAAATAAGTGGATTATTTGGAAGAGTGTGTTAATATGGTCATAAATAAATATAGGTATACTAAATAATTGTTTAATATGGTTCAAATTAAATTGAAGCTTTTATACTTCTAATGACAAAACTTGTGCATACCTGTCGGCATACCTACTTTAAGTTAATTTATAAGAAAACAAACAATTTTTAGAGAAACTTGCAATGTGAAAATATTTAATGCTCCCATGACATGTGATTTATTAAAAAATTTTAAAGTTATAATGATTTTTCAATGTAGATCAAGTTCAGTCGAAGCTTTTTATTTATTTGTATTGACAAAACTTTATGTAGGTACACTTTAAGCTGGATAAGAAAAACTACCACATTTTTAAATACCATATTATACAGTCTTTTAAATAATCCAAAATACTTATTTATTTTGATCAAAATAAATTTTTCTAACCTAAAAATTACAAAATTAGATGATATTTTTGTTATAATATAAAGGGTGTCCAATTAAGAGCGCTCTAACTTTAAAATGAAATAAAACCAACTACACTTAAGATATTAGGAAAAAAATATATTTATTTAAAAGAACATCCTATGGCATTCATTATGAAAAATAACATCTTTCAAATGCCCCCGCAGCTGCGCTCCACAGCGCGCATTCTGCAGGTCCAATTTTCTATCACTTTTTCGCACATTTCGGGTTCGATTTCATTTATTATACGAGTTATGTTGGCCTTCAGTGCTTCAATTGTTCGTGGCCTATTCACTTACACAAGGGACTTTAAAAAAAAAAGTCCAGCGGCGTTAGATCGCATGATCTCGCCACTGGATATCGCCGCCGCGTGAAATGACGCCGTTGAATTTTTCATGCGCCGCGGCGGCGATATCCAGTGGCCACCGAGATCATGCAACTTTTTTTAAAACCTTTAAAACAGATATTCTTATTCCATAATAGAGAAGCTAGATTTCTCCATAAAATAGTCTAAACAGCATTTATTAAAAAAAATCTAACTTCTCTATTATGAAATAAAAATATCTGTTTCAAAGGTAGAACAAAAAATATCATCTAATTTTGTATTTTAAGGTTAGAAAAATCTATTTTGATCAAAATAAATAAGTGGATTATTTGAAAGAGTGCACTCTTTCAAATAATCCACTTATTTATTTTGGTCAAAATAGATTTTTCTAACCTTAAAATACAAAATACACATGTGTTAATATGGTCATAAATAAAAATAGGTATACTAATGCTGGATTTATGCAGCACAAATTAACATTAAGATTAAGATTAACATTAACATTAAGAAGTTAAATGAACGTAATCCATTGGAAGCTTTTATGCAACACATTAACATTAACTTTAGCATTAAGTTAACATTAAGAGATGGCCAACTTTTATCTTCTTAATGATAATGTTAATTTTTATTCCTCCTGCGCAGGTTTGCGGCGCAATTTTTAAATAAACCGTCAGTAATGCCAACATACACGAAAAAAAATTAAACTTACTCCTGAATGATTGATTTTTTATTCAATGATTGTGTTCTTTGGTTTATTGTTTGACGTGGAGTTTATAGTTTTCATTTATTTTACTTAACAGATGCTAAAACGGGATTAAAATAAAATTCAAACAAACCAAAAATGTCAGATGTCAAATTTACTTTAACTTATACGCATGCTTAATTTGATACTAATTTTGCTAATAAATACCCTCCTATTAATGTTAAATTAATCTTAATCTTAATGTTAATGTTAAAGTTAATCTTAATGTTAATTTGTGCTGCATAAATCCACCATAAATAATTGTTAAATATAGTTCAAATTAAATTGAAGCTTTTATATGTACTTCTAACAACAAAACTTGTGCATAAATAGGTATACTAAATAATTGTTAAATATAGTTCAAATTAAATTGAAGCTTTTATACTTCTAACAACAAAACTTGTGCATACCTCTTGGCATACTTACTTTAAGTTAGATTATAAGAAAACAAACAATTTTTAGAGAAACTTGCAATGTGAAAATATTTAATACTCCCATGACATGTGATTTATTAAAATTTTTAAAGCTATAATGATTTTTTGATGTAGATCAAATTCAGTCAAAACTTTTTAACTATTTGGATTGACAAAACTTTATGTAGGTAAACTTTAAGCTGGATAAGAAAAACTACCACATTTTTAAATACCATATTATACAGTCTTATAAATAATCCAAAATACTTATTTATTTTGGTCAAAATAAATTTTTCTAACCATAAAATTACAAAATTAGATGATATTTTTGTCATAATGTACCTTTAATTCAGATATTCTTATTCCATAATAGAGAAGCTAGATTTTTTTAAATAAATGCTGTTTAGTTAAAATTATTTTATGGAGAAAACCAGATATTTGGACCAAATGCACAAAAATATTACTTATTTGGCACCATACACTTTAGAATTTCATTAAATGCAGTATTTATATTCTTAAATTCTTAAACCATCCATTGTTATTCTAAGATTTATACATTTTTAATGCCTAAACATAATATTATTTCTTTCGTTGACTATACTTTGACAGATACATAACCTGAAAAGCCTTAAATGCCAAATTTTCAACAGACTGCGTTCCGTACGTGGTCACGTGGTGGGACATTGAGGTGTGGAGCATAGTATATGATTTATAGGCTAGGATAAGCACAAATCTAAAATTTGATAAACAACCACCAAGAATTAATTATTGTAATTTTTAAATTTTTCGCACGTTTTTTTATTAATTTCTTAACTAACTTCTTAACCTGTATTAAAGTAGAAGTTTGTTTATAGAGGTAACTTTTTTAGCTAATGAAATCAAAATTTGTGCATCTTCTATTGTTTTTGCGTGAACATTGCATTTGCTTAAAGATTTTTTCTGGACATGTTTGATCAGGCGCACATGTATTACATTTTTATATGTTGTAAAAGTGGTATATCATTACTTCCAGAAAAAAAATATCGTGGCTTTTTGCCTAGGAGCTCAGAAAAAAATGATTCTAGAATGAGAATGTTATAAATAGTTCTTAATTATTGTATAACCTTCAAAATTGAGATTAGTCTATAAATAATCTACACAAAAATTGCGAAAAATCTGAGTCGGTGTGGTGTTTGATCTGACGTAAAATGACCCAGATTTTAGTCCAGTTAAATTACGCTCATAAATGGTCCAGATTTTCCTTTGTTTTATTTGAGCAATCTAAAGTCCCTATTAATATAGTGCCAATCGTTGTCAAATATCGATTATTGTCAATTATTTATTACACGTAAATTTTGGTTATTATGCAATTTTTCCTTATGTAAATCTGCATAAAAGTGCGCATTGCTGTAACTTTATTAGCATCATAAGTTTCCAGAAATCAAACAGGGTTGCCACTCATCTGGAAATGTCAGGGAATTTAATTTTTTTAGAAATGTCAGGGAATTGGCAAAAAAATCTAGAAAGTCAGGGAATTGGTTATTTATAAATAAAACTGGTCAACAAAATTTTCATTCAAAAAAAAAATAATTCTGTTAACGAGTGTTATTTAAATTTAATTTATTCAAAATATGGCAGCACCATATTATGTCAAACTTATCACTATAACCTTAGAAGTCTATATCACGACTTATCACTATAACCTTCTAAGACTATAACCAACTATTTTTATGTTTAGGATGATTAATATTTTTTTATTTTGTAAATGATAAGCATAATTAATAAACTAATTAATTAATCAGTAAAAGCATAATTAATAAATGAATTAATTAATCAGTAAAAGACTTTGAAAAATCATAACTATACTTCTTGTTGATAAAAAACCGTTTCAAGCCAAATGTTTGATTTGCAAGCAGTCATAGGCCACATAAAAAGTGCGGGCCATTATAAAGGATTTCGGCAACGAAGAACACAAATATGTCAAATTTTCTTAAAAAAAAAGAACCAGAGGCAAAATACTACTCTCTAAAAATGAATTAGTTAAAAATGACTTATTGTCATAACGAAAAAGCAGCCACTAATAATTCTAGTCAACAGCAATTTGTATCCCGGATATTTAGCAGTCAATTCCTATGTAAAATTGTCTGCTGAATCCGAATATGTCGTCAAAAGATATAAAAGTAGGGCAGTTTTTAAGATTTATTCAATTTTCCATATAATATGGAATTGACTATATCTCAAAAACTGCTATGACGGTCTTTTCGGATTCAGGCGACAATTTTACATGAGAATTGGCTGCTAAATGTCCTGGATACAAATTGCTGTGGACTACAGTTATTAGTGACTGCAGTGAGTCAAAAATGAGATATTTCAAAGTGAAAAAGCATGCAGTTTTACAGGATAATAATATTAATAATAATATTGCTTTAGAAAATAACCAGAATAAATCAATTTCTTCAATAAAAACTCTTGCAAAAAATGATAGAAGAAATTTTTTTTGTACTATCAAATATTTACTGTTAAGAACTCATCCACTTGATCAACAAGACCTGCCGCAGACAAAATTTCAGAGGCATTTTTAAAAATTTCATTATTTCTGTTATTTTCAGATTGAACAGAAAATTAATGTAATAAAAACCCAAGAAACAAAAACCTAAAGAACTGTAAGATGTTTTGTGAAAAACTTGTACCTATACTTAAAAGTAACAAACTAAAAGTGATATTTTTTAAGCCAATTATTTATTTATTTACCCTTGTGATAATAACTAAATGTGATATCTAATACTTTAAATTTATTTACTATTTATGATGTATTTATTAATTGAATCTGTGATATATTAACTAATTAATTAAGTTCTTGTTATCTATCTTTATAAAAAAAAGTACTGTAAAAGGGCTCTGGCATCAGTCTAAATAAGACTGTTTTAGATGTCCCATAATTTAATAATAATAATAATAATAAATTAAAACTTATCCCGAAAAAATTAGCTACAGAATAATTTTTAATAAGAGGTACCTATTGATTTTTTGTTAATGTTTTTAAATTTTATAAACTTCAATAAAAGTGTAGTTTTTTAATTAATCGTTATAATTCTTCACCAAGAGAAAAATAAATTCAAGTATTACATAAGCACCATATTTTTAATGATAAGCTTTACTTACTTTTGCTGACAAAGGGAAGGGGGCAGGCCCGTAGCCAGCCGTAGGGCCCGACGGGCCCGGGCCCCCCCCGAAATTCCGTGAACCCTAAAATTTTCCTAAATATGTGAATCATGTTTTAAAAATATGTCTATAGATTACAAGCCATATTTTTTATGACAACTTCACGCTTTACTGGTATTTATCCATCAACCATTTCCGCCCCCCTACCACCCAAAAAATTATTACTACGTTTTGGGCCCCCCCCAAACCAAATTTCTGGCTACGGGCCTGGAAGGGGGGGGTTAAAAATTACAAAATTACTGCTTACGTTATACTTGAATGGTCCCATACTTAAAATTTTAAAAACCAACACTCAAAGTCCAGTTGAAAAAATCATTGAGGGTCAGGAAACCAAAAAGAAAACACATTTTGTCTGAAAAATAATCAGGGAAGGTCAGGGAATTCCTGGAAAAGCCAGGGAATTTGGTTTAGACAAATCGGTGGCAACCCTGTCAAAATGCCGTAAATAGAATAGTTAAAAAGAAAATATAACAGTATAAAAAATACAGTGTGACCCATTTGTTTGCGACTCACCCCTGTAAAATCCTTATTTATTGTGCGATTTTAACCGGATTTGTTTTAAAGTGTAGATCTTGATGAATTATATTTTTGGAGCAAATGACGCCATATTAATACAAAATACAAGGCCTACTATGTCAATTTTTAAGAGTAAATTTTAAGAATTTGTTTTTGTAATAGTACCATGTACCAAATTTAGAAGTGAATTTAGCACCCATAAAAACATTTTTTTGCGTAAATTTACCTCTCAGACCACTGTGCGCCGGCAAGGTTTCAATTTTCGCTATTTCAAATTAACAAAATTCCTAAAAAAAATCTTAACTATATTTTAAACATTTTTTAGGAATATTCTTCAAAACATCTTTTTGGTTTAGTAAGCTGTGCCTGCCAAAATAATAAAAAAACTAGGCAACGTTTATTACAAGTCATAGAAGAAATGGAAAAATCGTCAAATATTAGATAACATTTATTTTTAACAGATTAGTCAATTAAGTAATTATTTTAAAAAAATTAGTACATAATTTGTTTTTATGTGATATTGTTGAACAGAAATCTCATGTAGGTATACGTATTTTTCTATACAATTACAATTATCTATTTATTTATTAATTTTAAACTAGGTTTTAACTTGGATAGTATTGATGACTTTTTTCTTTAAATTATACTCTATTACCACTTTATTTGGATGTTAATAAAAAATGTTATTACATATTGGTTTTATTTTTTACACTAATTTTTTTTTTTACTAAAATATTATAATATTATAATTTGGAGTTTTCACGTTTTTGAAAATAGACTTAATGGCAAAGTTTTAAAATTGAAAACCTACAATTACACTATTATCTCAAAATGTAAGTTTTTTGTTAATATTTTGATTATTTATTAAATTATTTTGCCTTAAATCTATTTTGGATGTTTAGTATATTTTTGACTCCATACAAAGTCATCAGTAGATAAATGTCAAATAGAAATTTTGTTTGTTCCATTGTAGCCATATACTATAGTAGTATTTTATAAGGGATATTTAATAAAGCACGTTTCTGCAGAGAAGTGCTTTATTAAATATCAAAACTAAAATTATAATGTTTTTTTGGTGAAAAGTATAATTTTTTTAAATTTTTGTGTCGTTTTTTAAATTACTAATTAAATTGAAAAGGCAACAAAGTAAATGGGTTTTGGTATAAGCATTACTCTTCGACTATTATTTAATGTTTTTATTCACATCATGCCTAAAGTACCCAAAAATTTAATCTCGAATCTTATTTATTAAGTCTTATCAAAATTTAATATCGAATTGAAGTATAAAGGCGCCTTTATCTACTTTATCGTTCAAGCACACTAAAGTGCATGTATTAATTATTATAGGAAATGGAAGTGGTAATGGAAGTGGCAGAGAAAGAGAAAGGAGACGAACATTTATGTCGTCGTTGTAAATTTGTTTTGTTTTTGTTGCGGTACCTTTACGCCCAAGAAAAACCAACGCAATATTATATTACAAAATTTTATGAGATATACCTACTACTTTAATTTTGCAGGAATATTAAATAGACCTAAATTACCAAGTTTAATGAAAGATCAAGCATTCAAAAATGCTCCCAAAGTTGACGAGCTTGTCGCATATGGCAGTGTTAAAGCTGTCATTGAAACTGTATCGAGCCTAAAATTGGCGCCAATTCATTGAAAAAATGCTTTCCGTTTTGCAAAGAATAAGCGTTAATATGTCATTTAAATTGCATTTTCTTTTTTTTTTTCATCCTGATAAATTTGCCGAACTGATGAACATGGAGAACGATTTCACCAAGTGGTGAGACATTTGCTGGAATTTGCAGCAAAAGATGTACGACGATGATGAGGATTAAGCACAATAATACTATAATCCAATTTGATATTTGATACGATTTAATAAATTTAAGGTAGAAAAAAGCAAAATTATGCAATGCATTAAATTTTGAGCGCTTAATTTGGATAAAAAATACTAAAACTTGTTTACTTTGTTGCCCTTTCAAGTTAATTATTATTAATAATTAAAATTTTAGTTTTAGTATTTAAAATGTCATATTAGTTGCGTTCTTTTCGACTGAGATCTCAGCTCACATCAGTTAAAGTTAAGCTTTGTCCTTTTCTACCACAAGGAGAATGTAAAGGACAGAGTACATTTTAACTGAAGTGAGCTGAGATCTCAATTGAAAAGAACGCACCTATTGTTAAGATAAATATGATCTACGCTCACAGGCAAAATAATCGATCTACACAAATTTTCGATGAATTTCAATCGCAAATAACTTTTTTATTTGATTTCGGATTTAAACGAATATTAAAGAATATTGTAGATAAATTAATGGACAATCGCTGAAATTTTAAAAAATTACTTAAAAATAGACGTACGTTTATAATATACAGGTTTAAACAAAAAGATGTTTTTTACCATAAGTTTAAGACACTCTGCAGAGTGGTGAAACCGTATATTCTTCTAAATTAAGTTTTATTTATCAAGTCACATCTATTCTTAACAGTTTTGTTCTTGGTTCACCTCGATATATTTATTTTTGTGGAAAATATACATTTTTAAAAAAAAACATTGCAATTTCCAATATTTTTCTGTATGAAGATTGTTTTTTTGCAAATTAATGTTTAAATTTTGAGGTGTCTTCTTACTTTAAAAAATGGATATGTCTCCGACTGATGTTGCCAGAGCCATTAATTTAATCCTGGATGGACGGCCACAGTATTACGTGGCAAGGGTTTTAATCGTCACAAGAAGTAAAGTACAAAGGGTAACATCATTGGGGGACATTTTTAAAAGTAAGAAGACCTCAAAATTAACACATTAATTTACAAAAAACAATTTCATAGCTTTTGAAAGCTGTATATGACATGTCCAAGTATGGGATGATTCAACAAAACTGTCACTGTCATTCTCCATAGGCTATGGATGGACCATAGCAACCTTAGTTCTTCATACAGAAAAATATTGGAAATTGCAATGTTTTTTTAAAAAATGTATATTTTCCACAAAAATAAATATATCGAGGTGAACCAAGAACAAAACTGTTAAGAATAGATGTGACTTGATAATTAAAACTTAATTTAGAACAATATACGGTTTTGCCACTCTACAGAGTGTCTTAAACTTATGGTAAAAAACATCTTTTTGTTTAAACCTGTATATTATAAACGTACGTGTATTTTTTAGTAAAAATGTGAGCTATTCTCCATTAATGTATCTATAATATTCTTTAATATTCGTTTAAATCCGACAATAAAAAAAGTTATTTGCGATTAAAATTCATCGAAAATTTGTGTGGATCGATTATTTTGCCTATTTGGAGTATACCAATTACTTTAGTACCTACATTCAAGATAAATTTAAGCCAAAATAATTTAATAATTAATTAAAATACCAACAAAAAACTTACATTTTGAGGTGATTTTATTACGAAATTATTTTAAATCCTAGACGTCCTAGAGAAAAACTAATGACATTTTTTAAATCAGCGGCCCAAAATTAGTTAAACTAAGCTGGAGTACTTAATGGAGTAATGGAAAAAAAAGTTGTAAAACTATCATAGTGTTATTTAACTGACAAACTCATCGAGTATATCGGCCATCCTTTGCCTGTATCTCGAGTGCGGTAATGCGTAGCGCAGCTTGTTTCCGAACCTGGGGTCGTCCCATCTAAGGTAAGTGTTGGTGTTGATGTAGGCCTTCAGATCTTCGTCCAGCAAATCTTCGTCGATCTCGCCGTAAATGACGACGATGACTCTCGTCATGCCGTCGCTTAGTGCCTGCGCGTGCGCCAAACGGAACTCCAGCTTGCCCCAGAAGCTGCGCAGGAATTCGGTGCTGAGCACAATCAAAGTTCTGCGCGATTTCTTGACCGAGTTCAATATGTTGTTGACGATGAGTTCGCCCGGGACGAAATGTCTCTGATGAAAGGTGACTGCGTATCTATGGGCGCCTTGTTCCAACAGCGGCAACAGGGTGTTGATTAAGTAATCCTCGTCATTGTCCGCGTAACTAATGAAGACATCGTATGTTTTGTCGCTATCCATCTCTTCTTCGTTCACGAACCAAAGACATAGATTGTGGGCGAACAGCCATATTTTTATTTCGAGTTTGTACTTCAAATAAATTATTATGGATACTAATAATATAATTATTAAACAAATTGAGAGTATAATATAATTCAATTTAGTTGGACATTCATGCCTATTTTCTATGACTGGAGTTTTATCCGATTCACACAATACTGTTGATGAGTTGATCTAAAAAATAATGTTTGGTATCAAATTATCATAAATGTACGAAGGCGTAGAAGGGCCAACAACGACAATTGTCGATCCAATCGACAATTGTATATATACAGGGTGTTTCACATTCGTGGCCCATTAGAATTCTAGTTTCTGGGAAACGAAAAAAGATATCGATTTGAAATTTTAAAAGCTTTTATAATCCATTTAAGTCTATTTTTCTATAATAATTTGAACAAAATGCCACTTTCGGTTAAACCAGATCAACTTAAATATTATTAATATTATTTTAAAAATTTTCGAATTATTAATTTTTAAACACTTAATTAGTTAACAAATTGTTTATAACAACCTGAAAAATTGACGCGATTAAATTTTACAAATTACGTGGTAACCATAGAAACCAGTCTCTGATAGAAACCGTCAACTCACCCGTCACAGGTTTCGTGATACAAAATATATTTTGTATCACGAAACCTTATAATACCTTATAATATGTAAAATTTTAGAAATTGTTAAATATCTCTGAAATTATTAACTTTAGGTATAGGGAATAGTAACATCAATCGAAAGGTTTTTTAATTTACTATTTGAATATGTAAAAACATACAAAGTGTTACATTTGAAATAAAAAAAGTTATTAACCTTCAATTTGGCCTAATTTTTTTAAGATTCCAAAAATTCCAACCCTATATTTGCAAACCTCATAACAAAAAAGTTATAGGCTATTTTTGATTGACGCGCATTTCTTAAATTTTAACGAAAAAAAATAATAATTCGAAAAATATTCACTTCAAATTTCAAATCAATATCTTTTTCGTTTCCCAGAAACTTCTAATGGACCACGAATGAAAAACACCCTGTATATATACAATTGTCGATCGGATCGACAATTGTCGGTCCGATCGACAATTGTGGAACCGATCGACAATTGTCTTTTAAAAATTTTATTAAAAAAAAATATTGTTGTTGGCCCTTCTACGCCTTCGTATAAATGGTATTTTAATACAAACGACGCATTTTGTTTTGTTTTGTCGTGATGCTGGTGCGATTGCATGATTTTGACAACTTAAAAAATATCGTTAACTTGTTTAAAGTTTGTTATATATAATATATTATGCCATAGCAAGTACATTTATTCTTTTATCCCAATATCGCGCTGTAACTTTGTCAATTGTAGTTTTAATTTTTTCGACACAACAATGTATTGAACATCTCTGCAGCTATATTATGGACCATAATAATAATTTATGGTGAAGTTTTTAGGCAAATTTGATTGTGGTGATATGTGGTTTTTATAGGACGACGCGGCGCTACAAGCTATACGTACAGTTACTGTACTGTACATGTAGTGTGCGTTGTAGGATTCCGTGTTGTGATTGGTTTATTGTTTTCTATAGAGATCATTTTCTAGAAAGTTAAATCGAATATTTCAAGATAAATTTTTTGAATAAATATTAATAATTAAAAATTGTGTTCAATGGAAGCGCTTTCGTGGAGGGCATTTGATTGATGTTTTATTTCTTATAATCGACTGATTTTTCCATTGTGAATAAGGTTCTACCAGTAAAGTACCAATCATAATATAATCAAATCAAGTAGTCACCCATGAGAAAGTATCGTCTAAGATCGTCAAAAAAAAAGACGAAAATTCGTCCAATGACGATCGCCTATAAAACGATCTTAAATGACGATCGCCTTAAAGACGAAAATTCGTCCAAATAATGATCGCCTCAAAAGACGATCGTCTTCAAAAGACGATCAACTTGAATTCGAAAAACGAGAAAATATCGACCAATGACGATCATTGTTTTAAAAATAAGTATTTAAAAGACAATTGTAATATTTAATCGTCATTCGTCGAATTTTAATTGTTAATGGTTGAAAATAAATAAAAAAAGAATAATTTCTTAAAATTAAGTTAAATTAATTTTAAGTCACTTTAACCCGATTGTAACATGTGCATCTGACTTGTATCGCTGATATCGATGATAATAATAATAGAAATTATATTTGTTGCTTTCCTAATATATATACTATATATATATATATATATATATATATATATATAACTTTTTTTATCATCAATTATTGCATCCATGAAAGCAAAACTTCCTTGGGTTATTTTAATATTTTGCAAAAAAAAAAGGTTAAAACAATTTTTTTTAATGCAAAATCATCATACGCATGTGCACATGTACTGTGATGATTTGGAATTTTATAAAATTGTATCGCCCTGTATCTTCAAAACAAAGCTCCTTTTTAAAAATTAGCTATAGCTAGTTTAGTACACTACAGTACTACATATTATTTAAATAACCCAAAAAATCAGCCCTAAATTTTTTGTTAAAAAGTAACATAATTAAACTAATTCAAAACAAAACGGATTTGCAAAAATCATCACAGCACAATATATTCCAAAAATAACCGAAGAAATCGCCCTTTAAATTTTTGCCCAATTTTAAGTGATCACCTTGTATATTAATGATTTAAAAATTACTAAAAATTTCCATTTAAATTTTTAATTAAAAGAATTTAAAAATTATAAAATAATTATACAAATTATAATATACAGTGCTTGCAAATGCAAGTCCGACCGCACTGGAAAGGACGGCTGTTCAATACCCGCGTGAAAAGAACAAGGATAGAACGCCAAATAGAATTTGATTGGCCAGAGCCCCGGATGCGTGCGAATTGTAAGCGAGGTCAACTCTGGCTGCCACTCTGGCTGCATTTAGACTAAATGATTTAGTGTTAAGCAAACTGCGTTAGAGTGGAGATGCACATTTTAATTTTCTTTTTAAATATTTTATACCCGAATCCTAAAAATAAAATTTTTTGATTTTTTTCCTTGAGAACTAGGGCAACAACAAAAATAGTATTCTTAATAAAAAAGATTTCTCAAATAAAAATAACTAAAAATAAAAATAAAACTGTAAATAAAAATATAGACCAGTGCCTTTAAAAATGGTAAAAAGAGAAAAAAAATAACAGTAGGATGAAACCCATTGGAAAAGGAGGGGAATATAATAAAAATTAAAGGAAAAATAAATTACGGGCGATCTGAGTTCGGGAAGTGGGAGGGGGGGGGGTTTAAGGGTAAAAAATGGTTTATCTCGATTTCCGGCAAAACTACAAGTCCTATGGAAAAAAGTTAAATGTCAAAGTTGTAGGTAATAAAAAGATCTACAACTTTTGTATTTACAATTTTTTCACATAACCTCAAAATTTATGTGAAAAAATCAAAAAACCAAGTTTTTGGTTTTTTATTTTTATCTTTTTCAAAAAAAATTTTTTTTCCATGAAATTTGGTGAAAACTTACCTTTTTATGTCCCAAATACACTGCAATTTATTTGATTTGAAATATTTATTATTTCGCCTTATTTTGACTTAATATCAAAAAAGCACCCTAATTTTCAATCGAAAATTCTCGCGTCAAAATATCAGCTTTTTTCAAAAAGTCGGTGTGCTTTTTGTTCGATGAACTCTCTACTTTCTAATGGTGTAAAAAAATATACATTACTATGGTAAATGTTCTCAGAAAATACAAAAAATATTATAATGAATAACGTAATCAGAATGAAGTATCTAAATTCAATAGTATTGATTTACATGTATTTTTATATTTTTTGAGATTTTCTGACATAAATGTTATTAGAATTTAATAAATAAACTTTTTAACTAAAAAAAATTGCAACAATCACATTTTTTTGATGAAATTGTACATAATGATTAAAATAAATTTTCGAATTCGAGTTTTTTTCGTTATTCATTATAATATTTTTTGCATTTTCTGAGAACATTTACCATAGTAATGTATATTTTTTTACACCATCAGAAAGTAGAGATTTCAACAAACAAAAAGCACACCGACTTTTTGAAAAAAGCTGATATTTTGACGCGAGAATTTTCGATTGAAAATTAGGGTGCTTTTTTGATATTAAGTCAAAATAAGGCGAAATAATAAATATTTCAAATCAAATAAATTACAGTGTATTTGGGACATAAAAAGGTAAGTTTTCACCAAATTTCGTGGAAAAAAATTTTTTTTTGAAAAAGATAAAAATAAAAAACCAAAAACTTGGTTTTTTGAATTTTTCCCGTAAATTTTGAGGTTATGTAAAAAAATTGTAATTACAAAAGTTGTAGATCCTTTTATTACCTACAACTTTGCCATTTAACTTTTTTCCATAGGACTTGTAGTTTTGCCGGAAATCGAGATAAACCATTTTTTACCCTTAAAACCCCCCCCTCCCACTTCCCAAAGTCAGATCGCCCGTAATTTATTTTTCCTTTTATTTTTATTATATACTTCTCCTTTTCCAATGGGTTTCATCATACTGTTATTTTTTTTGGTTTCAAAAATTATCGACCCTGGTCTAATAAAACTCTAAAAATAAATAAACTGAAAAATTAAATTAAATGTTCGAACAAGCAATTATTAACGGTTCGTCGAATTGTTTCTCTGTTTGGTCTGGCCTCGAACATTCCCGCAAATAATCTTTGAATTTCTCGTTCAGAATTACCAGCAAAATGCCAGATTAAAATCTGAACTTTTTGTTCCAAAGTGTACCTACATTTTTTAATTAAATAATCTTTTTTACTAAAATTACTACCTCTTGCTGGCACCACTGCAGTTCTCGATCTGATATCCTCGTGTCAAGCACGCTGCGAGGTACTGGCGACTAGCCGTACCGATTCCACGTTTTTCTTTAGATATTAAAAGGTATTATGAAAAGTATAAAACAACATACGGCCGATATTGCATATATAACATTATAACTATACTATAATTTTAATTTTAATTATTAGTTATAGCAGTTAGTACCGTTAAATATTTTTTTCAAATTTAAATATGTTATCATTTTGGCAGGAAACGCGATAGGACACACATTTTTGATTTGATAAATTTATTTTACAAATACATGTTTCTTCGATTTGTTAGATTGTAAAAATGCTTTGGTCAAAGATATTCATGGTGTTTTTGTGTTGTTTTGTTAGCGTTCATTTAAAACAGTGTTCTATGAGTTTTGAATGTATTCGTAAGGAAGTGTATGACATTCCTTATTGCCTAGCAATCTATAAATTAAAATTTTGTGATGTAAAATATGAAGTTCATTATAAAATGGAGTATACGGATTGTCAACAGTTAAAATACCAGACAGAAATTATGGATCCAGTTAGTGCTGCATATGCAATATTGTTTCAAGACTATTTAAAAAACCAAACAACGTTTAATTTTGAAGAGTTCAGGAACATGTTTAACGATTTAATATTTAAAATAATAAAAAGAGGTTATATCGAGCAATTTAATTTGAGCAAAACTAAAATTGTAAATTTTACTTCATTTCCTATAGAAAAGGAGACGTTAAAGCATTTAGATTTATCACAAAATTGTATTAATTTTCTGGACGATAACTTCTTTGGTGGTTTCTGGTCATTAAAAACCCTTCATCTCCAAAATAATAAACTCGAAAAATTAAATATGCATATATTTTTTAAATTATGGTCATTAGAGTCTATTAATTTAAATAATAATCATATAAAATTTATTGACCCCAAAGCATTTTTTGAGTGTGTTTCGTTAAAAACAGTGCAAATAGCAAATAACTCTATTTCGGGTGCGATTCAATTGGAGTTTATATCCAGGCAATTAATAAATTTAGATTTGAGCAACAATAATTTGATTGAAGTTCCAAAATTATATAACTTAAATTTGGTTAAATTATCTGATGTAATGGACGTGGTGCTAAATTATTCAAATAATGCAATTGGAACAACAAAAATGCATGTAAGTATATTGAAGGTAAATATCCTTACTATCGATACCTTAAGACCCATCACCGTCAGGGCCGGATTATAATTATTATAATAATAAGGATATATCCTTTAGGCTAAGTAGGCTGTTTTCTTAAGGCAAATACCTGAACAAAAGAATTTAATTTTTTTCATTATTAACGGTTGTTAAATGGAAATTTTATAATTTAATTTTTAAATTCAGCGCTCTGGTGGATTTTCTTTCTACTCCGATTTTTATTTCGTAAACAAGCATATATGCATATATATAAGTTTATAAATATATATATTTATAATTTATAGTTGTGGCAGTGAAATAGTAGATATTGTTAAAATGAGAATAATACAAGTGGTGCAAATCCGAAATGTATAGTAAAGCTATACCTATAAAATGTTTAAAAAATCAAATGACAATAATATGCCATCGCAGACGTCTGATTTTTAACAAGATAACAATTTTGAAATGTCTTTAATTTACCTATATACATATATATAGAGATGTAACGTGAGAATTTCTTGTTTTTTGTTTTTTTTCACTGTTTTTAAAATGTTTTTTTTTCTTTACGTTTTATGTCTTTTTTCTTTTATTAATCCAATTAAGCATAGTTTTGGCCTTTTTATCCTTTTTTCGCAAAGAAAACAAATTTAAGTTATTCTAAATTTTCTAATTTCTAATTTCTTGTTATAAATATTAAATTAAACATGCTAGCTGATACTTGAAAAAGGTCAACTTTGGTGATTCGTTAAACAAATAATAAAAATATTCCCCAACACCAAAACAAAACACAAAGTGCTTAAAGTACTTTTCGCCAACGATGTTGGCATCTTCAGAAGCGAAGTTACACTTATTAATTAAACTAAACCATTAAATATCAAATAAAACCATTTTGTTGTCGTAAAAAAAACTGAAGAACACAAAATAATTTTAACAAAAGTATAATAAACTAAAAAAGCATAAATAAACAAACTGTTCAACAATAATCACTTTAAGTTTTAGCTTTTTAAATCAAATGCAGATCTCCCCTATATTTTTATTATTTTGAGAATTTTGTCGCGATATATATTGGCATTATTGAACAATTTAAATCCTCCGATTTAAAAAAAACTGCTATTCATTCTGATAAGATTTAATATTTCAAATATTTGTTTTCCAAAATGGTTTACACATAGGCTGAGCGTGTTGAAATTATTTTTATCTATTGTGCAAAAAATCGTTGTGATCTTCACACTGCAGTGGCATTTAATGAACTTCATCCTGGCAAAAAAGTGCGTCATAAATATGTTCAAAAGCTGGTTGCAAAATTTGAACAAACAAGATATGTTTGCAATCCAAAAAAAACAACCTATAGGATACTCAATGAAGCCACCAAATTAAGGTTCTTGGTCAGTTTGGAGTAGATCCCTCAAAATCACTTCGTTCGGCATCTATATTAACAGGGCTTTGTCCTAAGTTTGTTCCTATAGGAAGGTGTTGAAACATCACAAATTCCACCCATTCAAAATGCATCGCCAAGAAATTGGCGATGATAATGCAGACAGGCGTTTAGAATTTTGTGAAATCATGACCAATAAAATAATAAATCAGATCCAAATACTAAAAAACATTTGCTTTAGCGATGAGTGTACTTTATATTCAAATGAAAATGTTAACAAACAAAATTGCCTTTATTGGAGCATAACAAATCCTTATCTCATCAGAAAAAATCATTTATTGACCAAAATTTAAATGGTCAAATGTATTTTATCTACTCCTACATTGACGAGCTGTAACTTTATGGCGTTTTATTGACGGGCTGAAGTTAACAACAGTGGCTTTTCGACATTTTACGTCACGGGCTGAAGTTAGCTTTATTATAAATTGGGAAAAAGTGAGGTTAAATTCGGGTGACAGTTGACAGATGTCAAAATTTTAACAAATAAAATTGGCTTTAAATTCTGTTTTGTGTTCGTCGTAGATAAAGTATAGTATGCAACTCGTTTATAAACTTCTCTAGACACTCGTTTTTATTAAACACTCGCTCGCAAGCTTCGCTCGTGCTTAATTAAACTCGTAACTAAAATGGCATTTATAAAACTTGATACATAATATACTATTAAAATGTTAGATGAAACAATATTTTATATTTATAACAAGAAATTGGAAGTAATAATAAACTAATAAAAAGTATTTTTTCAGTACTGTTAAATACAAAATACAAAGAGGGTGTTGCCTTCTAAAAAAATTAGTTGGGGTGGCTACAGCCCCAGGGGTTCCTTAGAGAAGGACATTTTTGTGGTCATACTGATTCACACCATAGACCAGTACTCATTTTATAAGTTCCGACGTAAATTAAGCATGCTTTTTGTTAAACACTCGCTCGCAAGCTTCGCTTGTGCCTAATAAAACTCGTAACTAAAATGGCGTTTATAAAACTTGATACATAATATACTATTTTCTACTCCCACCTTTAAACCGCCCATTATCGTGGGCATGTTTCCATGACACTAAGTGACCTTTTAAATACACATTGAAAAGTTGTGGCTTTATGGCGTTTTAGTCACGGGCTAAAGTTAGTATTAATTTTGTTGACTGTTTTCAAATGTCATACAATCGTTAAAATAAAGTGCCTTTCTTGTAAAAATTACTAAATGTAAAAATTATTTTATTTTCTAAATACAAAAATACAAAAGTACTCACCGGCAAAATAATCGATCCACAAAAATTTTAGATGAATTTCAATCGCAAATAACTTTTTTATTTGATGTCGGATTTAAACGAATATTAAAGAATATTGTAGATAAATTAATGGACAATCGCTCACATTTTAAAAAATTACTAAAAAAATAGACGTACGTTTATAATATACAGGTTTAAACAAGAAGATGTTTTTACCATAAGTTTAAGACACTCTGTAGAGTGGTAAAACCGTATATTGTTCTAAATTAAGTTTTATTTATCAAGTCACATCTATTCTTAACAGTTTTGTTTTTGGTTCACCTCGATATATTTATTTTTGTGAAAAACATCAATTTTTAAAAAAAAACATTGCAATTTCCAATATTTTTCTGTATGAAGAACTAAGGTTGCTATGGTCCATCCATAGGCTATGGAGTGACAGTGACAGTTTTGTTGAATCATCCTATACTTGGACATGTTATACACGGCTTTCAAAAGCTATCAAATTGTTTTTTGCAAATTAATGTTTAAATTTTGAGGTGTCTTCTTACTTTAAAAAATGAATATGTCTCTGACTGATGTTGCCAGAGCCATTAATTTAATCCAGGATGGACGGTCACAGTATTACGTGGCAAGTGCTTTAAATGTCACAAGAAGTAAAGTACAAAGGGCAACATTAGTCGGAGACATTTTTAAAAGTAAGAAGACACCTCAAAATTAACACATTAATTTACAAAAAACAATTTGATAGCCTTTGAAAGCTGTATATGACATGTCCAAGTATGGGATAATTCAACAAAACTGTCACTGTCATCCTCCATAGGCTATGGATGGACCATAGCAACTTTAGTTCTTAGTACAGAAAAAATATTGGAAATTGCAATGTTTTTTTTCAAATCCATATTTATCCAAAATAAATATATCAAGGTGAACCAAAAACAAAACTGTTCAAAATAGATGTGACTTGATAATTAAAACTTAATTTAGAACAATATACGGTTTTGCCACTCTACAGAGTGTCTTAAACTTATGGTAAAAAACATCCTTTGGTTTAAACCTGTATATTATAAACGTACGTCTATTTTTAGTAATTTTAAAAATGTGAGCGATTCTCCATTAATTTATCTACAATATTCTTTAATATTTGTTTAAATCGGAAATCAAATAAAAAAGTTATTTGCGATTGAAATTCATCGAAAATTTGTGTGGATCGATTATTTTGCCTGTAAGTGTAGTTTCTCAACGCCAATATTTGAAAAGTTTATAAGAACATTGTACTGACCTTTTAATTTCGCCGGCAGTAAACTATAACTTAAATTCGGGTACGGACTCCACTGTAAAGTGCTCATAAAACATTTTCTTTACTTTCACTATGTTGTTAATTCATTTTTCAAGGAATACATTTCGATTTATAACCTTCATAATCTGCACACATAAAAATTTGACATTTGACGGTGACACAGATTCCCCTATTGTTTTATAGAAAGCGCTCTATACAAATATTTGATTTAAATCGCTAGTGGCTAAATTAAATTCGTGTATAAAATGGCGTTTATCAAACTTGATACATAATATACTAAGTATTAATATATTTGATTTTACTTACTTTGACTAGAGATGTAAAAAACCGGTTTTTTTCAGATGTGAAAAAAAACATGAAAAAAAAACCTAGAAAAAAAACGGTTTTTTTTGTTTTTTTTTCAAAATGAAATTATGAGTAAAATATATATTAATAATAAAGTGAAATGTAGAATATATTAAACTTTTTATTATTTTTCTTATTTGGTAGTTTCCACATTAGAAATCAGTAGCAATGTAAAACTTCTACACCAATACAAAAAATTAAAGGATAAAAAAAATTGTTTTGCGATTCTTCGGATAGCTGTATCTTTGTTAAAAATGGTCGTATTGGAGTCGTAAAAAAAGCAATTTGAAGCTTGAAGTTTCTAGTTTTGAGATTTTTAGATGAAAAATGTGCAACGCTCAATCCTAACAAATACCGTAATAAAAAAAATCGATTTTTTTGGCTTTCTGGTCCACGGAATGCTCTGACTTAACCACCAATGAATAAATGACCTACAAGAATTTGCTATTGTTTTTTTGAAAAAAAATTCCATACTCTACATGAATTTAAAAAATCATGAAAAAAGTGCTTTTCGTAGCTTTTTGAAAAACAATGAAAAAAAAACTGAAAAAAAAACAAAAAAAACGGACCGTTTTTGTTATCTAACTTTATTTCTTTTTTAACTGTAAATAGACAAGGACCCAAGAAGTAAAAAAACTCACCTTTTATTTTCTCCCCCCTTCACCTATTTATACAGGGCTATGCAAAAGTTACTGTGCAGACCTAACTTTAAAATTTTTTACTTCTTTTGCTAATAAAGCTATCGACATTAAACAAACTGTTAATTATTAAGAAAATATTTCTCTTTTAAAACATATAGGACACATTCAGTTATTGATGCCCTAAATGGTCTTTGGGAATTTTTTTTAAAATGGAATTTTTTGACAAAATTGTCTTATTTTATAAATTCATATATTCTTAGAACAACTTGCCAGCAAATTTTGTTTAATGGAGTTTGTTACCAAAGATCTTACTCTATATAAAAGCAATGAAAACATTTTCAAATAATATTGGCTAAGAGTTAAAAAAAAATATAACAAAAATTCATGTTTTCGAAAAATCACTATTTTCAGCCATTTCATGGTTTAAAAAGGCTATGTTTGAGTGAGTCGATCCCTGCTTAGTTAAAAAATGACATCCCCTTCAAAAAATTTTGAATCAAATGTACGGGGTGCTCAGAAATTAGAAAACATGAAAATTCTTCATGAGAGAAGTACCTTTATAAATTATTTTATTAAAAAGTTTTATAAAAGAAATTCGATTACAATTCAAATTAAAGTCTAAATACAAAATAAAAAAAAAATATTTTAATTTTATAATTTTTTTTTTCGTAATATTTTCACGTTTTTGTTTTTCTTTTGTTTTGTATTTAGAATTTAATTTAATTTAATTTGAAGTTTCATGGACCTTCACATATAAAATTTTGAATAAAATAAAATATTTTTTTTATAAAAATAAGAAAATTTTTTAATAAAAAAATTAAATTTTTAAATATAAAATATATTTTGTATTTAGACTTTAATTTGTATTGTAATCGACTTTCTTTTATAAAATTTTTCAATAAAATAGTTCATAAAGGTACTTCTCTCGTGAAGAATTTTCATGTTTTTCTAATTTCTGAGCACCCCGTACATTTGATTCAAATTTTTTTGATGAGGATGTCATTTTTTAAATAAGCAGGGATTTTTATGACGAATGACTTTTTTCTGAAAAACGCGTAATAAAAAAGTTTTCTCGATTTTTATGTAAGAATGTCATATTCTCGTACGCAAAATCGTTGAAGAATGAAGCTCATTCTTAAACGATTTTTGGTAACATTTAGTTTTTAAGTATTGGTACCCCCAAAATGTCAAACTGTTTAATAACCTTAAATTCATTACTTTTAGGATTATTTATAATAGCTTTGTTTGTTATCCTGCACTAGTGCAACCTGAACTACACTTTTATTGAAAATGAAGCCTTTATTATTGTTTTGTTATATTAAGTTTGCTCCAACAATGCATTTTAATGCAAAATTTTAAGTTTAATGTGAAAAGTGCAGTTCAGGTTGTACTTGTGCAGGATAACAAATATTGACAAATAAATGAGCCAAACAGGTCAATCAAACTATATTTTATTGGAAATATTATATACCCACAGTACACAAAACACAAAACTACTATAAATTAATCACTAGCACAATTGTTATAAACTTTTATTGTAATGTTTGGTGTTCCTTGTAAAACCTCCTGTGACATTTTTGACTGCTAAAAGTAAACACAATTGTTCAAAAATATCAGAAAACATTAAAAAATAATACAATACTTACACAAAACCTTATTATCCAGTTGACAAATACAGACAGATTATTAATAAATAGTAAATAAAAATAAATCTACCTGTCCATGCAACTGTCATTTTGTGTTGCCAACTGACTAGTAATGGGTCCAACCCGCACATTCTTGTGTGCTAGCACACGTTGCACAGCACACTACAGTGTGCGGCACTGTGCGTGTCGTACATTTGTGCGGGGTGGGAGAAAATGATTCAAATTGAGAATCTTGCAAGTTGCACAGCTCAGCACACTGTGCGTGTCGTCTTCAACTGTCGGTTTTGGATTTTTAATTGTGACAATTTTATTTTAATATAATTATAATATAGACTGTGTTGCCATCTATGGACATCACGATACATTATGGATTGGATATTTTCCAATATATAAAAACTGTTAATTATATAAAATAATTTCTCTACAACTTGTAACCCATTGTAGTGCCATCTATGTGTTCTGTGCTGAATCATAGTCAAAGCCACAGACGTAAAGATTATTTACTAAAGAGCCATGTGTCAGATATATCCCTAGACCTAGGTTTAGGGATATATCCTTTTTCTATGTGTCAGATAAAGAGCAGTGCTGTTTCAGCGCACCTTGCCACATATGATAAAGGTGCCTTTTTTATCTCTGGGTGCAATGTGCTGGTAGCACAGTTAAAAAGAGTCGTACCAGCTCCGCACACACAAAAGTGTCGTACATTATGTACGACTCGCACATGTGCGACCCATCACTACAACTGACATTTTGCGAGAAAAATCCCCCAACTAACAACGACCACAAAACAATTAAAAAAACCTAAATAAAAGTTAAAATCGAGAAAATAGTATAAATCACACGTTGCAGAAGGCTATTCTCGCACTCATTCGTTCGTCCACTCGCTCCTTCGTCGCTCGAGGCCAAATTTCAAATTCGTGCGAGAATATGTGGCCTTCTGCAACTTGTACTTTAATATACTATTTCCTATTGGCAACCCCATCCGGGGACATACTGTATATAAAATTTATAAAAAAACTCGGTAGCAAGACTTAAATTAAGTTCTATTCGCAAGAGACAATTTTTAAGATTTTGTTTTAATTTTAATAATTAAAATATTTTTAAGATATTGAAATTTTTACATATTCATAAAAACTAATGTACTAAATATTTTTCGCGATTTTCCAAGATTGAATCTTGTAATAAGTAGTGATGCCGCCGATACGAGAGACTCTCACCTCTCGTCTCGTCTCGTCTCGTCTCGTCTCGTCTCGTCTCGTCTCGTCTCGACGATAGACATACACATAAGAAAATTTTCCGATTCATATAACTTTTTAGAGGTAAAAAATAGGTTTTTTTAGGTGATTGTAAAAGTTAAGAATATGATTTGTTCAGTTTAATTATAGGCAGTTATAACTATAGTTTTAATTTAAATTTAGGATTTAATAAATAATACCTGTTTTATTTTGTCTAAGTATAAAGTTTATGAAAAGTATGTCTTTTAGTCATTTAATTAATTTTTTGTACATTTAATTATGTTTTCTAAATTTAAAAAATAAATAAATAAAAGTTTCGACGCCACTGTATGTAGTTTTTATATTTTATATTTTTATTCAGAATAAATTAGAACTTAATTCAAAGCTGTCGAGTTATTTTAAAAATGTAATTCGCTTTTTCGAAATATATGGTTAATATATGGATTTAGTCACAGGTGAACATATACATCCACAGCCCAGCAAAAGAAAAATACACAATAATTTTATTCATGATTATTGTAGACTAACAAGTGCCTGTGATGATAAGCATAAATTGGTTTAAATCGACTCACTCAAACATAGCCTTTTTAAACCATGAAATGGCTGAAAATAGTGATTTTTCGAAAACATGAATTTTAAATATATTTTTTTAACTCTAAGCCGGTATTATATAAAAATGTTTTTATTGCTTTTATATAGAGTAAGATCTTTGGTAACAAACTACATTAAAGAAATTTTGCTGGAAAGTTGTTTAAAGAATAGGTATATGAATTTTGCCAAAAAATTGCATTTTTTAAAAATTCCCAAAGATCATTTAGGGCATGTTCTATATGGTTTAAAAGAGAAATATTTTCTCAACAATTAACAGTTTGTTTAATGTCGATAGCTTTATTGGCAAAAGAAGTACAATTTTTTAAAGTTAGGTCTGCATAGTAACTTTAGCGTAGCCCTGTATAAATAGGTGATAGGGGGGAAAAGAAAAGGGGAGTTTTTTTCACTTCTTGCGCTCTTGCCTATTAACATTTAAAAAATAAATAAAATTAGAGTATATGAGGTGCACTCATTGGTGGCTAATAAATGGAATTACTCACAATTGACAATCTGCTGATAAAAAGTTATAAATAAAACGTATAACGTATAAATAAAACATAGAAAACCACAGAAGCACGCTTTAGTCTTTACCATAGAATAATAACCTTTGGTATTTACTGACAGCAGACTGACAGACGACAGTAAACAACAGAATTGTGCCTTTTTGGTGGAGGGCTCCCAACAAATGCGCAGAAACCGATTGAAATTAATTGAAATCTGTTCGCAGCCCCGCGTATCTAAATTGTCCGAAATCCCTATTTAAAGAATCGTCTCATATATTATGTATACAGGGTGTTAAATATTTCTAGAACGTATAGTAGAGCCAAGAAGAAGTCAAAAAGTCCTTTGGCGTTTTTCGACCTGACTTACCTTTAATTAGTTTTTAATTAAATTAAGTTGCCAATCATATACTTGCATTAGCAGAATGAGGTGCGACAAACTAAAAAGAATATCAGAAAAACAGAAATTAAGGTCAATTCACACTACCTACTATCGAATTTCTACAAAAATGTGTTTTTTTTAAATTGTTATTTAATTTTTAATTTTAGTATTCAAAAATCTACAAATTGATTATTAAAAAACTTAATTAAGAAATAAAAAAAAAAATAAAAATCATAAAAAAGATATTTTTGTAGAAATCCGATAGCTATGAACTATCGTAGTGTGAATTGGCCTTAATTGTATAGTTGTCACCAAAGATAATACACCCCATAGATTGGAAACTACACTAGCGCTACCCAAGTAACACGACGTGACGGCATTCTACTAGATTTCACGAAATCGTCAAGCTCGTTCTTTATAAAGTACATTTTTACATAAATACGTTATCAAAATGAAGGTGACGCCTCCGTCACTTCTAAATTTTTGACGGAACCGTGAAGATTTTTCGTTATAAAGTAACTTTTTAAATAGATACTTCATAGAAAATTTGTGACGTTTGCAGTGCACTTTATTCGTGACGTTCTCGTGTTTTTAGGAACGAGATCTCTCTCGAGAGGGCGTTCTATAACCTTCTTTATCTCTGTCAGATTCTCTGGTCAGCCATTTTCTTTGTCGTTGTTTTGTAGAGACGCTGCCCCACACACGTGCTGCGTTTTTGTTGTTTTTATTGTTATCATTTGTTCTTATTCAATGGTTTATAGATAAGGTGAGTTTAATTTAAATTGTTTTAATTACTTTGGCTTGCAATTTTGCTAAAATTCCTATTAGTTCAGTAATTGTATTCTTTTCGGTATAGATTTGTTGCAATATATTGATGACGTTGTTTTCAATAATTTATATACCGTACCTTCATTTGCAAGCTATACATAGGGAAAATACATTGTAGGTGGAACAGACAAGTCGAAGTCGCGCCGGTCAGCGCGAAACGAAAATGTTCCCAGAAATTATTTTGACGAGTGGATGAGACTCATCCGATGAGTAGACATGCGACGTAACAGGTGACCTTGTTTACTGGTTTAGTTTTTGTGTCAGTGGTGATTATTCTATACATAGAATATTTTTGTATACCCACAAAAATGGGTCTTTGAACTTTAGTACATCTACGTATGTAATTAAATGTACATTTTTTATTAATAAATAATTAATAATTAATTAATAAATGTGTCTTATTTAGCAAAGGAAATTAATTTATGTAATTTGGTTATTATTATTTACTGTAAATGCATACTTATATTAGATTTAATCGGTTATTGACCATGGTGGGTCAATAATGAAAGCTAAATTTCTGTAAAAAAAACTTTAAAGAAATTTAGCTTTCATTATTGAGCGACCATGGACAGAAAGTGATTAAATTTAATAAGTATGCATTGACAGTAAATAATAATCGTCACTAATTCGTCATAAAACTGCAAAGCAGATTCTACCACGGATTTAGTGTCAAATTCGTCACATTATTGTGATTAAAAACATAAAGAAATTGTCACGACTTGTAGGCACGCCTTGGCCACTGTATCAGTCACAGAATCTATAAATTTTCGGGATCACGTTGAGCTCACGACAAGTAGAAATCGTAACAAATTTTGCAACGATTTCTTCACGAGGTGTTACTTGGGTAGCGGCAAAAGGCTAAAGTAAATTAACGCCATCTAGGTCTACAATACCCTTAGCAATGCCAAAAATTGAAGTAGATTTCTGTAACATATTGGCGCCATATTTGAATATTGATGCTTCGTAGGGTGCCTTTATATATTGTATTTACTGCTGCATTTTAAATAAAACAAGTATGGATATAAGATTTATTTATTGTATTGACAATAGGGTGGGCCAAAAAAAAAATTAATTTTTTTTTCTTTAGTTACCTTGAAAATATCGTCCAGGATGACGAAAAAAAAATTCTGATAAAGTTTGAGCTCTTAATATTAATATTAAGAGGTGAGTTGTATAAATCAATACATATTCTTGTAGGGAATTGAACGATCCACAGTGTTTCAATTCTGGAAAATATCGGCAAAACCTCAAAAATTGACATTTTTTTTCAGGTAAATTTTGAGTTAGATGGGTAGTTAATACCTGTCTCCATCCTGTATTGAAAAAAAATTATATAAAATACGTATATTTTGTCTTGTACCTCAGGTTAAACTTGACGCTTTCAGTTGAAGGTACTTTACACGCGATCGCTGCGGAAAATTGTTTATTGTTTAAAAGTGAATAACTTGTGTTTGGTGTGTCCGATTGTTATGCGGTTTGATGAAGGGTGATCTTCAAGGTATCTAAAATTCAGATATGTATTTATTTTTTGTAGATTTTGCTTGTACAACGGGTTATTGTAACCGACAAGATCGGTCTGTTAAAATCGCAAACTTTAAATCGAGCTTTTAGAACAATGGAACTACAAAAATTGTAATGAATTGTAAGGCATCAATTCAAGATCCGTTGAATAGCTTAGAGTTTTGTCTATCAAGCCATCAATAAATTAGCTGCCCCAACTTGCCCCCGACTCTTTAAAACTACATGTTCTTGGGCGCTCAGGCACGGTTGTGGTAAAAGACCTCGCGATTTTAAGCCTATGTTGAGCGCTTATCTGTGTTTTTGCTTTACAAAATATAAGATTTTTTTATTTCTGGGTTGCGTTCATGTCGTTTACTCGATTCACTCAAAACGTTTATTACAACAGCGGTGTCTAGACTTTCACTTGCGTAAATCGTTCGTGACTACTAAAATATTTAACACCGATTTTACATATTTAACCCACCTCTTGTAGGTGCGTTAAAACAACTCCGCATGCGCATTGTAGTGTGTTAATGTCAAATTTGAAATGTGGTTATTTTTGTTGACAATTTTTTTAGCGAATTAAGAAATCGTTGCTAAAATATTAAGTAAAAGAAATAATACAAATTTAAAATACTTAGTATAAAATCTGTTATATTTAAATTTTATAAATAAATTTTAAAAGTTTCTCGGGAGAAAACGATGGAAGATGTTCTCCATTGGCTTATGGCATCTTCCGATCCGTATATTTCTAGCTTCAGAAAAATTGCTCCGAAAAAGAGCAAATCTTTGTCCCGCGAAGCAATAAAACTGTTGCTATCTTCTGATAGTTTCCCATGCTCTGCTAATGATACAACGAGAGAATCCATTGACGTAGTTGTTTAATATATGTAGGTATTAAATAATATCATATAAATGTAATTATAATAAACTAAATTAAGCTATTTTATAAAAAGATGTTTTATTACATTTAAAAAAAAACCTCTTACGGATTTTTAATTAATTTCGACAATATTTGATAAAAATGTCCGCCATTTGAGGTCTACCAGTTTGAATTTTGGAATTCTGATTCCAGATTCATTATCAGCGACCACAAAAACCCCTGTATGGTGATTTTCAATTAATTCCGTCAATTTTTTTACAAATATGTCCGCCATTTTGGATCTACCATTTTGAATTTTGATATTTTGATTCCAGATTCGTTATCAGCGACCCCAAAAACCCTGTATGGTGATTTTCAATTTATTCCGTCAATTTTTTGACAAATATGTCCGCCATTTTGGATCTACCATTTTGAATTTTGGAATTCTGATTCCAGATTCGTTATCAGCGACCCCAAAAACCTCTATAAACGAATTTTTAGGAGAATCCGACTACTCCTTGATATTTTGCCGAAAATTTCGAGAATTGAAACACTGTGCGATCTACAAAAAAGATTTGACATGATTTTTTGCTTAGTCGATTCGTTTAAAAGTTATTTGAGGTTGAAGTTCAACCTCAAATAGTAAATGATGACTTTTATAGTTTTTCATACTCTATTACGAAATATTGGCTCAAAAACATGAAATATCATATTTTTCGTGAAGTTTATCGAGTGTTCTATGGTAAAACAATACAATTTTTACGAAATGTTAATAATCGTAATATTTCTAAACTTGATTTAAAAAAAAATCTAAAATAATAAATATTCGATAATAAAAGACATGTTTTAATAATTTATCAATAAAAATAAAAAATGTTATTACATAACTTGTACTTTTTTCACTATCTTAGAATCAAACATTTGTTGTAAACTTCTATTAATGCAACTCCTCTTTTTGCTACATCATTGAGAACGCTAAGACGTTTGAAAAATACTAGATTATCTTGATAGTTTTCATCCTGTGTCAAAAATTCTTTATTCTTATTGATAAAGTCAATGGGTAAATCAAATATATTAAATATATATATATGTATATTTGATACTTATTGCGAGTAGTTAAAAACCACCGGCAAAAATATCCCAATTGTAACAAGAAAAATTTAGTTTGATTCTAGTGAAAAAGTACTAGGTAGTTATGGAATAATATTTTTTATTTTTATTGAAAAATTATTGAAACATGGCTTTTATTACTCTACATTACCTAATAGTCAAGTGTAAATAGAATATTTATTATTATTTATTTTTTGTCATTACTCAGGTAAAGAAAAAAAATTCGAATTAAAAAAAAAATTATACAGGGTGTCCCACAATTAGTGCGACAAAATGAAGGTGTATTATCTAAAGACCCCCAGGAATTCCAAAAAATTGTTTAAAAAATTCTTTCTTCATTATTTAATAAGACACAGGGGAGTCATATTTTCTTTATATGGCAACATTGCCTCATAACAAAGTAATAGTTTAATTCTTAATCATCATGACAACAAACAACAATGTTAGAAAATGCCAAATTTAAATGTCAAAATTTGTTACTTTAAGTTATAGGTTATTTATTTTACGTCAGACAGGGACTCCCTGTATTTTTTTCTATCCAGTCTGACGTAAAATAAATAACCTATAACTTAAAGTAGCAAATTTTGATATTTAAATTTGGCATTTTCTACCATTGTTCTTTGTTGTCATGATGATTAAGAATTAAACTATTACTTTGTTATGAGGCAATGTTGCCTTATAAAGAAAATATGACTTCCCTGTATCTTATTAAATAATGAAGAAAGAATTTTTTAAACAATTTTCTGGAATTCCTGGGGGTCTTTAGATAATAAACCTTCATTTTGTCGCACTAATTGTGGGACACCCTGTATAGATATATAATTTTTTTTTAAATATGTGTGAGATCTGGCAACAATGCATGACGAAGAAGGTTAATACCACATATTTCTCTAAATATGTGGTTAATACGCAAGCACTGCAAGCCAGTCTAGATCGATCTGTCACACTGTTAATAAATCGATAATAAATATAATAAAGTTTATCATTCATAATAAATATCCCTGGCTAGGCAAGTATATCACATGGCGACGAGAGAAAAATAGAAGTTGGAAAAGAAGAATTCGAAAGAAATAAGTTATTTAAATAACCCTCAAGGAGGCGGAAATTCAAAAAAGGCAAGCGGGTGGTCAACGCAAAATGGCGACACACAAGTTTGACGTGTTCAATGCAGAAACGGATGATTATATCCTGTATTCAGAAAGATGAAAAACTATTTCAAAGCCTATGGTGTGGAAGACGACGTTAAAGTAGCGATGCTATTATCGTTAGTAGGAGCTGGTACATATAAACTAATAAGGAATTTGTGTTACCCCAATAATCCTAACACAAAAACGTTCGAACAATTAAATAAATTACTCACGGAACATTTCGCCAGTAAAGCGATCACGTGGCATGAAAGAAAAAAGTTTTTAGAGGCTCAACAAACACCAGGTGAAAGCATAGCGGATTACTATGCAAAATTATGTACTTTTGCCAGCGAATGCGATTTTGGAACAGAGTTGGAATTGTTGTTAAAACTCAAATTTGTGACCGGGATCAAAGAAAAGAAAATTTACGAAAGGTTGTGCGAGGAAAAATCAAATGAAACACTCGAAAAGTATGTAGAAATAGCAAAGAAAAAAGAAAAAGTAAGAAGTGAACCGGAAATAAATTGGGTAAATAAAAAACCACATGGGAAATCTCCTAGAGTGCGTTCAGATAAAAAGTGTGTTTTGATTGGTGTGATTTACCCAGGTAACGAGAGCGTTTTGTCGATATTGGAACGGACTAGAGTGTTTTGCGGCTTAACTGTGAAATGTCAAACTGAAACTTAACCTTAAATTGTCATAAAGATAAAGGTAAACTATAAAAGTCTTTAAAAAGGTTAATTTAACTTTTATTTAAAAACGGTTTTGGACAAAAAAAAAGAAATGGATATCACAGCGGGATCCGTTGCATCTGTAGTTACGATATCTATTTTTTCCATTTTGTTGTACTCTTTGACAGTGTTTGTATATTCTTCTTCTTATGTAAAATCAACTGTATACCCGGTAAACAGTATTGCCAGTGGTTGGAGATATAAAGTAAATATAGCGCGGTATCGCCAAAAAGATAGACGATTTTAATAACGCTATTGTAAAGCCTGATTTATAGATTGCCTTTCTTCCTTCCTCCCGTAGAAGAACAATACAATCCCGTACGGCAACACTGCCGGTAAACTTTACCGTTAACATAACCTCAAAAATATTTTAAATAAATATGCCAATGCGCATGTACGCACTAAACACACCGCTACAAAGCGGGGTGAAATATTTAACGACCGAGTGAATTTTACGAACGGAGAAAACGATTCACCTAGGCAATTCACTCCACATTTCTGAACGACTTTGGGTGAAAAGTGTGCATCCGGGCGTATTTTGTGAACGCTCCCTAGCTAGGTTATCGAAAAAACGATTATAGTTGGAGAAATAACCAAGGTGGCAGCACTTACGATAACAGAAAATTTGGCAACGCCGGCAGTAAGGCGGTGAAGTTAGCTGGAGGTCAAATGAAACATAACCACATATTTAGAGAATATGTGAACATAACCCTAGTATGACAGATGACAGCGGAGAATCAAGGTACGAAGTCAGATTTTGCAAGATTTGTAAAAGAAGACACAGAGGTGAATGCAGATTTAAGTATCAAAACAAGAGGAAATTCAACTACGTGGATTACACATCAGACGCTGAAGAGGAGAGCGAACACCAAGAACTGTTCTACTGCGAAGATGGTGATTGTGAAATGGTCATCTATGAGAGAAATTGTAAGAAATGACAATAATAAAAAAAAGAAGGGAGTGTATATTGGTCCGGCCGTTCGGACAAATTGTAATTGACACTATTTGTCCGGGCGCTGTGCTTGAACAGCTGACGGCCGGAGGAATATTGCGGCGACTATTTGTCCGGGTGAACGTTTAAACATTTTCGTCATAAATTAGATGCAACGGAGGTTGTAGTTTTTGTGCAAGTGCTTCAGTCTATATAAATTAAAAGCACCTATAATAAATTATTACCATATGATGATGTATGACTAGACTAACAGTTTCTTATTTTTGTAAATAAAGTATTTTTAAGTGTGTAAGTAGGTATACCTACCAACAAGCAGATTTAATACTTCGTTTCCAATGCCTTCTAAAGGCTGAATATCCGAGTACCTGTACAATAAACTGAAGCAAAAGCTAAAATTAATATTTTATACTTTTATTATATTCTGTTGGGTTCGTAGTATTTGTAGATTGTTTATATAAGCACAGAAAACTTTAATATGGTATATTGAACTGAATTATAGTTACAAAATTAGTTTAAGAAAAGAAAAACCATTTTACTTGTCAGCTTCGCTAATTGACATGTATGTGTCAAAGTTGCCACCTAGATTATGTTCGGTTTTTTAAACGCTGGAGATTTAAATCACAACAGCTCCTCCCCGACTTACAAGTTTTACAAGTTCATTCTTTGTGGTGCACGACGTGCACGGGTAGATCGGCGCAAAGTGGTCGTAGGTAAAGATTCTGGAACAATCTCTGTTTCGCGCACAGTATTGTCTATTGGCACTTCGCGAACATCGCTGTCATGATCTTGTGGAATTGTCGTATCAGGAATTTCATCAGGAACAGATTCTTCTTTAGTGATAGAACAATCTTCTGGTAGATGTGGTGTGTCAATGTTCGGTGTTTCTTTTGGAGTTGCAGCTCCTATTTCGCGAATCTGGTCGATATGTCTTTTCCAAAGACGACCATCGTCTAACCTTACCAAATAATGCAGCTTACCAAATTTGCTTTCAATATGACCAAATTTCCATTTCTCGTCTGTATAGCCTCGGACAGAGACTCGATCATTTACCTTTAATTGTCGAAAAAATAAACCATTACTGTCCCTAACATTTACATCCGCGTTACTCATTGTGGGCTTTATTAAATCTAATCTAGAACTAATTTCTCTACCGAAGACTAAAAATGATGGAGATTTATTGGTAATTCTATGAGGCATTTTTCTATATTGTAACAAAAGTTTGCAAAGTTCTTTTTGTACATCTGATGGATTATTTGTCATAGCTCTAATGGACTTTTTCAAAGTTTGAACATATCTTTCTGCTAAGCCATTTGTTGCAGGATGATATGGTGCACTTAAAGAATGTTTAACGCCATTTAATTTTAGAAAATTTTGAAACTCAAATGATACAAATTGTCTACCATTATCGCTTACTAATATTTTTGGAATTCCAAAACGAGCGAATATTTCTCTACAAGCGTTTATGGTAGTTTGCGCAGTCATATCTTTCGTAATAATAATCTCAGGCCAACGTGTATAAGAATCAACCAAAATAAGAAAATAGTGAAATTGACACTCCTACCGCCAACACTTAAAGATGTATTAAACTTTTGTCTGTACTCTGTGTCTTCTCTTGTAGCTAGCTTCACAATTTCTTCTATCTGGTTGGTGTTTTGATTTTTCTTTGTACATACTGACTGTAAATGTCCTTTTATTTTACAAAAGTTGCATATAACATTTATTTTGTCACACTTTGTAGCATAGTGTGGACCACCACACCGGTAACATTTCACGTGGATATTGTTTTTTATATTTGCATGTGGCTTTTGCACTGCATTTTTTTGTCTATCAGGGTTAAAATTCTTTTTGTATTTTGGACGATTTATCCCCACTACACCAATTGTATTTGTAGTCGTAACATTTCTATGTAATTGTGCTGTGTCCTTTGCTGATAATTCCATGCTAACTGCAATTTCATTAGCCTTATCAAGGGTTAAATCCTTTGTTTCCAGTAGCCGGTTTTGTATTTTTTCTGACCTCATCCCAAAAACCAGTTGATTTCTTAATGCTGTTTTTTGGTAATCGCCAAACTTGCAATTTATGGCCAACTTCTGTAAAGCTGTCAAAAATTCCTGTATAGTTTCTCCTTCTTGCTGTTTTCTTTGGTGAAACCGAAAATTTTCTGCAATTTCTAATGGTGCCGGACTGTAATGATCCTTTAACAATTTTACTATTTCATCGTATGATTTCTTTGTAGGCTCCTCCGGGGCCAATTTATCACACAGTAAATCAAACGTTTCAGCGCCCATATAATGTAAAATGTAGGGTAACTTGTTACCTTCTGGTACTGAAAAAACTTGAAATGCTCCTTCCAGTCTTTTTACCCATCTTTCCCATTGGAACTTGGTATTATCGAAAACTTCGATTTGAAATACAATGCTTGTAGTTGTCATTGTTTCTTCGAATCCTCGTCGCCACTTGTTGGGTTCGTAGTATTTGTAGATTGTTTATATAAGCACAGAAAACTTTAATATGGTATATTGAACTGAATTATAGTTACAAAATTAGTTTAAGAAAAGAAAAACCATTTTACTTGTCAGCTTCGCTAATTGACATGTATGTGTCAAAGTTGCCACCTAGATTATGTTCGGTTTTTTAAACGCTGGAGATTTAAATCACAACATATTCATATGGATCATATGAAGAGATTCTCTATATTTCTCTTAGTTTTTAATTATTGCTTATATTCATTGTTGTCCATTCTATGTTTAGAAAAATGGATAATAAAATTGCTGTTAGTAAAATGTTGCAATTATTTGAAGATATTGAAAAAGCAATAAATCGACATGAAAAAGAACATGCTATTCAACTAACTCAAAGAGAGATTTTGTATTTTTTCCCACCCTTATAACATGCATAGTTACTTAATACAGTAATATTGAAGCCAATTTTCTATTCGTTGTGGACATTTTTTTTGCACTTAAAAGAGTTAAATCTCTTCCAGTTAGTTGAATAGCGTGTTCTTTTTCATATTGTTTTATTGCTTCTTCAATATCTTTAAATGATTTTACCAAAAGCAATATAATTATCGATTTTTATAAAAACAGAATGAACAACAATGAATAAGCAGAAATATAGAGAATCTCTTTATACGACTCATATGAATATAATGAAAGTACTTGTATGGATATAATAATTTTAACTTTTACTTCAGTTTATTTAGCCATCAGAAGGCATTGGAAACGAAGTATTTGATAGAGCAATTACGTAAATATGCTTGTTGGTATACCTAATTACACACTAAAAAATATTTACTTAGTCTTTATTTAATCCCGAGTTGTCTGAATTTTACGAAAATAAGAAACGGTTAGTCTAGTCATACATCATTATATGTATGTTAATAATTTATTATAGGTACTTAGGTATACTTTATATTGACTAAAGCACTTGCACAAAAACTACAACCTCCATTGCAGCTAATTTACGACGGAACTTTTACCCGGACAAATAGTCGCCACAATATTCGTCCGGCCGTCAGCATAGCGCAAATAGCGCCCGGACAAATAGTGTCAATTACAATTCGTCCGAACGGCCGGACCAATATACACTCCCAAAAAAGAAAGTGATAAAAACGTGATAAACGCTGTAAGTACTTTTGACGACTTTAATTTAAATGTGAAAATAAACAATGTAGACGGGGCAATCCATGCCAAATCACCGAGGTTTTGACCCGACCTCCTTCGATTTTGCTGAAACTTTTTTATCATTTTCTATCCTACCAAAGACATTTTTCTGAATTTTTTCAGATTTTTTTACCCGACCCAAAAAAAGTTACGAATTTTTGAAAAAAACCGCTCTTTTTTTTTAAAATTGCAATAACTTTTTCACAAATTGACCTTTCGGCACGTTTTTTTTTTTAATTTTTTTTTTAAATGTAGTTTTCAGAAAAAAATACAAACAATTTTTCGGAAGTCACGATATATGAAATATTTCAGTTTTTTCCATAAAACCGTCATTTTTTCGAATTCTGAAACCTTCGATTCTCAATTTTTTTATCTCAAAAAAACTTCAACTAAGACAGTATTTAACCCCACTATTCCCATTTTGTGCCGACTTATTGTTTTTTTTTTCGATTGAAAATAAAGAAATTTCTCAATTTGGCTTATTTTTTATGACTTTGCGTTGAGGTTTTTTTAATTGTTTTTAAAAGCTCAGAAGTTGAATAAAATTGGATAAAACCGTAAATTTTTTATTAAAGTATTGTTTTTACATCGTTAAAAATCTAAATAGTTTTATTATTTTCCTCGGTTTAGCGATTGTTTTCTTGAGTTCTTAACCGTACAATGTTGTGTCGATTCATCCGACGAAGAAAAATACTTAACTTTTACCAAAGAATTTAATAATGGTGTAATTTGATGAATTTTTTGTGTAGCAGGTTTAGCACTATTGAAGCGTTCCTCTAATTTCTCTTTCAGTAATTTATACTCTTCAGTGTTCAAAAACCTAACATTAATATTTGGTAAGTTTTTTAAAGCCCACTCAAATAATTGTAATGGTGTTAAGATTTGTAGATGAGGTGGCAATTGTAGACTAGCACGTGCGGCCATTCGTTTCAAAGTACCACCTATTCCATCACATGGTCCTTTACCGAATTCTTCATTATAATGAGATAAATTAACAAAATGTTTATAATTTTTATATTGTTGTGGCGCGCCATCCGAGAAGAAGAAAATTTTACGAACTCCAGATGACAAAGATTTAATGAAATCGATAATGATACCAGAGTAGAGATGAACAGCAATTGCATCATGATTCAAGCAATCAGAAATGATTGCCATACTCCGATGAGTAAGTTCATTATTTTTTTTATAATAAATAACTACAGTATAAACCGTCGCTTGGTCGTTATTCCAGTGAAATCCTGGCGCAGCATCTTGAACAACGAACGAATAGTTTTCTGCAAAGTCAACTATGACTATGAATTCGTCTTCTTTTAAGCATTCTTTCAGTTGTCTCAAGTATGCTGCTTGCTCTTTGGCAATAAAATTGTGTGGTAAAAGAGCCTTTAATTTTTCACCAAAATCATCATCAATAAAAAAACCTCAACGCAAAGTCATAAAAAATAAGCCAAATTGAGAAATTTCTTTATTTTAAATCGAAAAAAAAACAATAGAATGGAAAGTCGGCACAAAATGGGAATAGTGGGGTTAAATACTGTCTTAGTTGAAGTTTTTTTTGAGACAAAAAAATTGAGAATCGAAGGTTTTAGAATTCGAAAAAATGACGGTTTTATTGAAAAAACTGAAATATTTCATATATCGTGACTTCCGAAAAATTGTTTGTATTTTTTTCTGAAAACTACATTTAAAAACAAGAATTAAAAAAAAAAACGTGCCGAAAGGTCAATTTGTGAAAAAGTTAATGCAATTTTAAAAAAAAAGAGCGGTTTTTTTTCAAAAATTCGTAACTTTTTTTGGGTCGGGTAAAAAAATCTGAAAAAATTCAGAAAAATGTCTTTGGTAGGATAGAAAATGATAAAAAAGTTTCAGCGAAATCGAAGGGGGTCGGGTCAAAACCTCGGTGATTTGGCATGGATTGCTCCAGACGTAATAATGCAAGCTGACACGGGAGCAGCAGTTTCTGCTATTAACTTAGATTTATTTAAAAAGCATTTCAAAATAACCGAATTATGTACGGATAATATAGTTTTAAAATCATTCAATAACTCTAAATTTAAACCAAAAGGCTATTTTTATGCTAATGTAAAATATAAAAATAAGGTTATTAATGTAAAATTGTATGTAATAGGAGAAGCCAGTTCGTGCATTCTTGGACGAGATGCATTATTAAAATTGGGAATTGGTTTGGAAATGAATATGGTGACTAAGGCAGAAGTGGACTCTGTAATCAACAAGTACAACGAGGTTTTTGAAGGAATAGGTAGATATAAATTGTCAAAAATAAAATTACACATTAAGGTTATGTGCAGATTACAAGGTGACAATAAACAAATATCTATGTAATATGAACCATGAATTGCCAACAAAAGAGCAATTATTTGCCAAAATTTCAGGAGGACAAAAGTTTAGCAAACTCGATATGTCAAAGGCTTATAACCAATTTGAGATGGATGATGACAGCAAAAGGTTATTAACATGGTCGACACCTTGGGGTTTATACCAGGTAAATAGATTAGCCTTCGGAGTAAAAACGGCAAGTTTCATATTTCAGAAACATTTAGAAGAATTATTGATGGGCATTGAGTATGCTGCAAACTTTCTGGATGACATCATAATTACGGGCCCAGACGATGAGACACATCTTAAAACGCTGATCAAAGTGATTGAAAAGTTAAAAATGGCCGGATTAACGGTAAATAAAAACAAATGCAAATTTTTTATGGAAGAGATAGAGTATCTGGGGCATAAGATAGATAAAAATGGTATTCAAAAATCGGATAAAAAGGTAGAAGCTATCTTAAAGGCTCCTGAACCTAAAAACATTACCCAAGTAAGAAGCATTTTGGGGTTAGTCAACTATTACCATAGTTTTATTCCTAATGCTGCAATGGTAATGAAACCTATTTATGATCTACTAATCAAAACCAAGGAGAAATTTATGTTGGAGTCAAAACACCAGGAAGCTTTCAAAGAGATGAAGAAGATTATTGCTTCAAAAATTGTATTGACACACTTTGATCCAAAGTTACCTATCTACCTAACAACAGACAGTTCCGATTATGGTATTTCAGCCACAATATCGCATAAAATCAATGGAATGGAGAGACCAATTGCGATGGCATCTCGGACCTTAGGAAAAAGTGAGCTTAATTATCCAATTGTGCATAAAGAAGGGGCAGCGATATACTTTGGACTCCAAAAATTTTATCAATATTTGGCTGGAAGAAAGTTTACCATACGCACTGACGCGAAAACCTTAGTAGGTTTGTTCAATGAGAATAAAAGACTGCCAGTAATGTATAATAGCCGAATACAACGTTGGGCAGCATTTTTAGCAAATTTTGAGTACACTATTGAGCATGTTAAAGGATCGGACAACAATTTATGCGATTTTCTATCAAGAGTTCCTTTAGCACGAACAACAGCAGAGGACAAAGGTAATATAATTAATTTTACTGAAGTTTTAGATGAATGGCCAATTGATAATGAAAGAATAAGAGAGGAGACAAAACAAGACAAGGAATTACAAGAAGTAATTCGATATATAAGGACAGAAAAATGGCCAGAGAAAGTATTAAGCAACATTAAACCTTACAAAAATAGAAAAGAGGACTTACATGAAAATCATTTTGGTATAGTTAAGACCAAAAGTTTGGCTAGATCATACCTATATTGGCCAGGAATTGACATGAACATAGAAGAAATCTGTAAAAGTTGTATTTACTGCTTGCAAAACCAGGCAGCACCACCCAGAAATATATTAACACCATGGAAAGTGGAAAATAGGCCGTGGATACGCATCTATGTAGACCATGGAGAAATCAACAACTTTAGATTCTTAGTGGTGGTGGATTCTTTCTCTAAATGGGTGGAGGTTATACCAGTAAAAAATTTGTCAGCGATAGAAACAGAAGAAAGGTTAAAAGAAGTATTTAGTAGATTTGGTTTACCGAAAGTCAGCGTAGTCAGCGATAATGGTACAAGTTTAATGGCAGAAAACGTACAGGCGCTTTTTAAGAGATGCTCCATCAAACATTTAACATCGTGCCCAGGAAATCAATCAGGGAATGGACTAGCGGAAAACGCAGTTAAGTCATTCAAAAGGAATTTTGCAATTAGACTAAAAGATCCCAAAAATAAAGGTAAATCTATTAATACAGTAATTTACGAATATTTATTCGCCTACAGAACAACTAAACACTGCACGACCAAAGAAACACCAGCAAAATTGATGATGAATAGAGAACTAAGAATAAGACTAGATACAATGAAGGTAAAAGAAGATTTAATCGAAGAACAGCCCATAGACAATCATTTAAAGGCGCAGGCGAGACAGATCAAGAACCATAGAGGAAGGATACGAGAATTTACAGAGGGAGAAGTAGTAATGGCAATGGATTACAGAAATCAAAATAAAAGAACATTCACAAAAGCCAAAATAATAGAGAGGAAAGGAAGATCAATTTACATATGTAAGTTAAGCGATGGTAGAATTTGGAAACGACATATTTCACAACTAATACGAGCTTCAAGCACGCTCGAAGATAACGAACAATGTACAAATAACAACCACAAGATAAAAAGATCAGTAACCACAAGAAGCTTTCCAGATCCTGAGTGTAACATTACACAAAACCAAGACCTTAGCCTAAACACCAATCAGACAAACAATAATGATAATGCACGTCCAACACGAACTGAGTTAGTAACAGCCGAAGCTTCACGTTCAAAGCGTGAGATTCGAAAACCACAAAGATTTAGAGATTTTGTAGTAAATAATGCAAGTTAATGTATAGGTTTTAAATATAAGATTATGTATATATTGTAAATGTAAGATAATGTATATGTCGCAAATGTAAGATATGTATATTATGTTGTAAATGTAAGATAATGTAAATGTTGTAAAGACTAATTAAAATGTGATATTATGAGATTGTAAGAACGGGGGTGTGAGATCTGGCAAAAATGCATGACGAAGAATGTTAATACGCAAGCACTGCAAGCCAGTCTAGATCGATCTGTCGCACTGTTAATAAATCGATAATAAATATAATAAAGTTTATCATTCCTAATAAGTATCCCTGGCAAGGCAAGTATATCACAAAATAAATGAATGATTCTTTTAATGTTTATCATTTTTATTCCAATGAAAACTAAGGTAAAGTAAGTTATTACTGTCTTACAGTGAATACCAATGTTTTCACTGTCTTGAAAAATACTTATTATTTGCCCAATTATCATTCCAATTTTTTAAATGCGGCCTATATTCAATTTAATGATTGCTAAAATTCAGACAAACGCGCGAATTTAAGTATTTAAGCATCCCCTGCCACACCACACATCGGCAACCTGCAATCGCGTAAGTGCCTATAGTTAAATGTGATCAACTAATTAATCGGTATTTCTGGTGATGTCAACTGATATAAGTGTATGGGTTATCTCTGGATGGGGTAGTGTTTGGTTGTTTGTTATATTTGCTAATTTCTTGGGGGTTATACTTCCTAATCCCGAATTTACAAGGTAATTACTTAAGTTGTACATGTTTTTTAATTTTATGTCCGCCATGCATTATCCAGTAATTTAATTATTCAATTATATCTAAATAATAACAAAAAAGGTAAATATGTAATATAGGTATATACCATGGACACAGTTTATCTTGATATTCAGTGTCATGCCTTAAAATAGCTATTTTTCTTAAATGGACGAAGTTTTTATTTATTTATAAAAAAACGTCTCATAGTCTTTAAGTACCATCATGATAACCTTGCATGGCGTCCTGAAAGTATATAATATATATATAATATATATATATATATATAATATTATTGCTTTAGGACTTTCAGCAATCTTTAGGATTCGCCTCTAAATACATAAGATGAAATTCCTATTCCGTTTTAGAATAACCATGTGCCATGGCAGACAGATCCTGCACATCCAGTACAGTAACTGTTGCTAGTGATGGGTCAGCAACTTTCTTAGAGCCTAATATCACCAACACTTCTAGTGGGTTCCTAATAGTAGTTCTTACAGAAAACAGAACAATTTCATTTTATGGATCGAAAAACCTGTGTACACAGGACTACCAGAAGCAGTTTCCAGAATTCATTTTATTTAAAGTTCATATTAATATATTAAAACAACTAATATTTGCACAAGAATATACGTATTTAAAGGAAATAGAGCTTTGATTGCATTTAATGTAGCCATTTATTAGAAACCATAACTTTATTTATGCCAATGATAGTTTTTCATTAAGATTCATTGTGGCTTCAATTAAATAACAATTTAATTCAATAATTTCTTATTTTTAACTAAATAAGTTTTAATACGGATTTAATAGAATCACAATTTAATTCAATGACTTCTTTTGTTTGGACTAATTTTAAGCAGGTTTGCACAAATAAAAGTAAGACAATTATTCATTTGATGATAGCTGTAATTCATGTATTGCAAATACAGGACACCATTGGTTCAATGGTTAACCCATTCAAAATATAAAAGCTTTTTCTCTGTGTACAGATTTTCGTAAGTAATATAATAAGGGCATCTAATTTTTCCGAAAAAAATCGAAAAAACACGTTGCTAAGTAATATTTTAACAAAAAGCATGAGTGCTGGTGGCAACAAAAATCCGAGTCGATGAGGAGGATTTTTGCACCTGCACGAATGCATTTTGTTAAAAAATATTACTTATAGCATTGTGTTTTTTCGATTTTTTTCACAGGAAAAATAAGATGCCCGAATGGTATTTGAAAAGACTATTTCATGAGTAATAGTTAACAATTAAAATATAAATTGCAATTTTGGGGGACAGCAGCTGTCAAGTTTTGCCGCGGGTAAACTCGAAAAAACTGCTGACAGGTGCTGTCACACAGTTTTTTTACCTAGAAACCATTTGTAATTCAAAATTGCGCGTTTGTGATTGGTGGAAATTAAGACGAGGGAAATAGTCGAGTAAATCTGAGTACTCCTTGATATTTCGCCCACACTATTCGGCGGCAAGCTCCAAAAATTTCAAAAAATACTACGATTTTTTCTAGTAAAAATTGACTGTCCGAAGATTCCACAAGAAAACGCGTTATTTGCTCTGATGACAATATTATAGCTTTTTTTGGTGTCCAGGTCTGAAAATTCGTTAAAAATATGTTTACCAACAAGAAGTTAATCGTAAGACTTAAAATGTCTATATTTTTCTGTAGTTTGAGACACGTTTTTATCATCAAAAGTTTTGTCCATAAAGTCTAACTTTTCGAAAGCATAGCAGACAGAGTAAAACATCTTCGGTTATTGTTTCCACATTTTTTCTGCTGAGCCAAATTTAAAGTGATATTCTTTTTCGTAGCGATCCTTGATATTTTCTGGCAATAAATTTAAACTTAAGGCGGCCGCTTCAGCACGAATATTTTTTTGGTATCTTCTTGAATGTCCATCACGTTTTTTAACAAATTTTACAAATAAACAACAGCTACCAATAGCTATCAAAGCCCAGTTTTCTTGATAAAAGCATTGGTTTTGCTAGCTTGACGTTTTTTAAATTTGATCATGACATACAAATTGACACTGTCAAATTTCAAATTTACGGTTTTTTAGGTACGAAAAGGTATTATGAAATAGTATATAATTATACGAGAGATAATGCAGGCTAATATTCACGAGGTTGAGGTTTACGTCTCGAGTCGCTAGACGAGATACCTAAATCATCCGAGTGAATATTGCACATAATCTCGAGTGTAATACTATACTTTATCTACTCCAATAAGTAGATAATTAAATGATTTTCAAAATTAAATAAATAAAATCTGACATCTGTCAAATGGTTAACCTTAATTTTTACCAATTTTAAATGTTATTATAGTCGCCTTCTTCCAATTTAAAACTCGATTGGTTCAATTCACAGTGAATACTGAAATCGGCCAATCACTGATGCCTAACAACGTGAATACTGAGTTTATTATTCACGTTGTTAGGCAGGAAATTTATAATGCTTAACAATATTCACGGAAAAACACCAAAATTATTCAATAGGAGTAGATAAAGTATAAAACAACATACGGCCGATATTGCATATATAACATTATAAGTTATAACTATACTATAATTTCAATTTTAATTATTAGTTATAGCAGTTAGTACCGTTAAATATTGTTTTCAAATTTAAATATGTTATCATTTTGGCCGGAAACGCGATAGGACACACATTTTTGATTTGATAAATTTATTTTACAAATACATGTTTCTTCGATTTGTAAGATTGTAAAAATGCTTTGGTCAAAGATATTCATGGTGTTTTTGTGTAGTTTTGTTAGCGTTTATTTAAAACAGTGTTCTATGAGTTTTGAATGTATTCGTAAGGAAGTGTTTAATGTAGACTTGTCTTGCCTAGCAATCTATAAATTAAAATTTTGTGATGTAGAATTTGAAGTTCAATATGAAATCAAGTATAAGGATTGTCAACAGTTAAAATACCAGACAGAAATTATGGATCCAGTTAGTGGTGCAGTGTTGCAAGACTATTTAAAAAACCAAACAATCTTTAATTTTGAAGAGTTGAGGAACATGTTTAACGATTTAATATTTAAAATAATAACAAGAGGCGATTTCAAGAAATTTCATTTGAGCAAAACTAAAATCGTAAATTTTAATTTATTATTTACAATTGGTCATGTCGAGGAATTAGATTTATCACAAAATTGTATTAAACTTCTGGACGATAATTTGTTTAATCATTTCTGGACATTAGAAACCCTTCATCTCCAAAATAATAAACTCGAAAAATTAAATGTGCACATATTTCGTTTATTAATTTCATTAATGTCTATTAATTTAAATAATAATCATATAAAATTGATAGATCCCAAAGCATTTTTTGGGTGTATTTCGTTAAAAACAGTGCAAATAGCAAATAACTCTATTTCGGGTGCGATTCAATTGGAGTTTTTTTCCAGGAAATTAATAAATTTAGATTTGAGCAACAATAATTTGATTGAAGTTCCAAAATTATATAACTCAAATGTTTTTGGATTATCTAATGTAACAAACGTGGTGCTAAATTATTCAAATAATGCAATTGGAACAACAAAAATGCATGTAAGTATACTGAAGGTAAATATCCCTACTATCGATACCTTAAGACCCATCACCGTCAGGGCCGGATTATCCTTTAGGCTAAGTAGGCTGTTTTGTTAAGGCAAATACCTGAACAAAAGAATTTAATTTTTTTCATTTTTTCATTATTAAGGGTTGTTAAATGGAAATTTTATAATTTAATTTTTAAATTCAGCGCTCTGGTGGATTTTCTTTCTACCCCCAATTTTATTTCGTAAACAAGCATATATGCATATATATAAGTTTATAAATATATATATATTTATAATTTATAGTTGTGGCAGTGAAATAGTAGATATTGTTAAAATGAGTAACAATACAAGTGGTGCAAAACCGAAATGTATAGTAAAGCTATACCTATAAAATGTTTAAAAAATCAAATGACAATAATATGCCATCGCAGACGTCTGATTTTTAACAAGATAACAATTTTGAAATGTCTTTAATTTACCTATATGCATATTTGTATAAAGAGATGTAACGTGAAAAATATCTGTTTTCTTGTTTTTTTTTGTTTTTTTTTCACTGTTCTTAAAATGTTTTTTTCTTTACGTTTTAGGTCTTTTTTCTTTTATTAATCCAATTAAGCATAGTTTTGGCCTTTTGATCCTTTTTTCGCAAAGAAAACAAATTTAAGTTATTCTAATTTCTTGTTATAAATATTAAATTAAACATGCTGATACTTGAAAAAGGTCAACTTTGGTGATTTTTTAAACAAATAATAAAAATATTTCCCAACACCAAAACAAAACACAAAGTGCTTAAAGTACCTACTTTTCGCCAACAATTTTGGCATCTTCAGAAGCGAAGTTACACTTATTAAATTAAATTAAACCATTAAATATCATACTAAACCATTTTGTTGTCTTAAAACTGGAAAACACAAAATAATTCTAACAAAAGTATAATAAACTAAATAAGCATAAATAAACAAACTGTTCAACAATAATCACTTTAAGTTTTAGCTTTTTAAATTAAATGCAGATCTTCCATATATTTTTAATATTTTGAGAATTTTGTCGCGATATATATTGGCATTATTGAACAATTTAAATCCTTCGATTTAAAAAAAACTGCTATTCATGCTGATAAGATTTAATATTTCAAATATTTGTTTTCCAAAATGGTTTACACATAGGCTGAGCGTGTTGAAATCATTTTTATGTATGGTGCAAAAAATCGTTGTGATCTTCACACTGCAGTGGCATTTAATGAACTACATGTACAGGGTGCACCCTGGCAAAAAAGTGCGTCATAAATACACAGAAAAAAATCTAATATAGTACCAAGAACAGCGCTGTCATTGAATGCATTAAAATTGAAGCAATCTAAATTAAAAATAAAAATAGTCGTGAAAAAAAATCACCCTAGTATACATGTATATAAACATTTTAACATTCTAATAAATAAATATCAATATAAATATCAATAGATTTAGGAGCGATAACTTTTGTTATTAATTTAAAAACAGTAAACGATTATAAATCAAGTGCTGACTACCTATTGGTATTATAGGAACTGTTATTCAGGAATACAGATTACAAGATCCCATTGGTTTAATGGCTCACCCATTCATGCTATGCTAGCGTTTTTTCTGTGTATGTTCAAAAGCTGGTTGCAAAATTTGAACAAACAAGATATGTTTGCAATCCAAAAAAAAACAACCTATAGGATACTCAATGAAGCCACCCATATTAAGGTTCTGGGTCAGTTGGGAGTAGATCCCTCAAAATCACTCCGTTCGGCATCTAGATTTACAGGGCTTTGTTTTAAGTTTGTTAGGAAGGTGTTGAAACATCACAAATTCCACCCATTCAAAATGCATCGCCAAGAAATTGGCGATGATAATGCAGACAGGCGTTTAGAATTTTGTGGAATCATATGATTCCAGTATACTTGGACATGTCATATACGGCTTTTTAAAGCTATCGAATTGTTTTTTGTAAATTAATGTATTAATTTTGAGGTGTCTTCTTACTTTTAAAAATGGATATGTCTCCGACTGTCAGTCGGCAAGTGATGTTGCCCTTTGTAATTTACTTCTTGTGACGTTTAAAATACTTGCTACGTAATACTGTGACTGTGACCTGAATTAAATCAATGGCTCTGGCAACATCAGTCGGAGACATATCCATTTTAAAAAGTAAGAAGACACCTCAAATGTTAAACATTAATTTGTAAAAAAACAGTTTGATAGCCGTATATGACATGTCCAAGTATGGGATGATTCAACAAAACTGTCACTGTCATCCTCCATAGCCTATGGATTGACGGACCTTAGCAACCTTAGTTTTTCTTACAGAAAAATATTGGAAATGCAACGTTTTAAAAAAAAATCCATATTTTCAACAAAAATAAATATATCAAGGTGAACCAAAAACAAAACTGTTCAAAATAGATGTGATTTGATAATTAAAAGTTAATTTAGAACAATATACGGTGCAGCCACTCTACAGAGTGTCTTAAAGTTATGGTAAAAAACTTCTTTTTGTTTAAACCTGTATATTATAAACGTACGTCAATTTTTTAGTAATTTTTTAAAATGTGAGGGATTCTCCATTAATTTATCTGCAATATTTTTTAATATTTGTTTAAATCCGACATCAAATAAAAAATTTATTTGCGATTGAAATTCATCGAAAATTTTTGTGGATCGATTATTTTGCCGGTGAGTACTTTTGTATTTTTATATTTAGAAAATAAAATAATTTTCACATTTAGTAATTTTTACAAGAAAGGCACTTTATTTTAACGATTGTATGGCATTTGAAAACTGTCAACAAAATTAATACTAACTTCAGCCCGTGACTAAAAACCTGTTGCTAATTTCAGCCCTTGACTAAAACGCCATAAAGCCACAGTTTTTCAATGTGTATTTAAAAGGTCACTTAGTGTCATGGAAACATATACGATAATGGGCGGTTTAAAGGTGGGAGTAGAAAATAGTATATTATGTATCAAGTTTTATAAACGCTATTTTAGTTACGAGTTTTATTAGGCACGAGCGAAGCTTGCGAGCGAGTGTTTAACAAAAAGCATGCTTAATTTACGTCGGAACTTATAAAATGAGTACTGGTCTATGGTGTGAATCAGTATGACCACAAAAATGTCCTTCTCTAAGGAACCCCTGGGGCTGTAGCCACCCCAACTAATTTTTTTAGATACCTCATTGGAAAACTCTTGAAAATTGCTATTTAACAGTACTGAAAAAATACTTTTTATTAGTTTATTATTACTACCAATTTCTTGTTATAAATATAAAATATTGTTTCATCTAATATTTTAAAATACATTTGACCATTTAAATTTTGGTCAATAAATGATTTTTTCTGATGAGATAAGGATTTGTTATGCTCCAATAAAGACAATTTTGTTTGTTAACATTTTCATTTGAATATAAAGTGCACTCATCGCTGAAGCAAATGTTTTTTAGTATTTGGATCTGATTTATTATTTTATTGGTCATATGGGATGTCCCATATCATATCATAGTGGCGGCTGGTGGATTTTGGGTATACCATGGTCTAATAACTGAAATACCATGGTCTAATAACTGAAATATTGCAATATTTCAGTTATTAGACATGGGACCCACACCAAATTTATAATAGTTTATAATGACATTAAATAGACAAGTTCGGCGCAAACAGAATTTGAATTGAAGTTTGCGAAAAAAAGTTAGTTTTTCCTGTTGCCTCACCCGCCTCCAGGCCCCCCTATTTAAGATAATTCACATTAAAGTGGTGCAATTTATTAACTACTATAATTTATCGACAAATTTAAAATTTTATTTAAAAAATTCAAATATTACAGGTTTTATACCATTTTAAATATTTTTTTATTTTAATAAAATAAATAATAAAAATTTAAAATTTTCGCAAACTTGTTTATTTAATGTCATTATAAACTATTATAAATTTGGTGTGGGTCTCATGTCTAATAACTGAAATATTGGTATGAGTATGAGTATAAGAGACGTATAACCAGCCCCATTTCCTCTTGACTCTCGAACCCCGTACAGGCCTATGTTTACTTACGCCGATTTTTGTTCTTCCCCAGCAACTGCACGGCTTCACCCGTGTTTGCTGGGTGCGAATGTCCATTGCGTTCCGTACTGTCCCCTATTTGGGCTCGAGAGCGAGAGGCGAATAGTTTTAATAGCCTTTCCCGGGTTCGCCGAGCCTATGCTATACGCTCGGTGGGGTATGGAGGAGGGACGGGAAGGTGTTGGTTTTTGGGGGACAATTACGCCGACTTAAAACTAAGTACGACGCGGAATCCCCCTAGACCAGTCGATTAGTATTACTCCAAACATTTGGGATTACTATTTGGAGTTGGGGAGTTGTTATTTCGCTGCAGGGGTGTAGTATCCTAGTCGAGGTCTTTGTCTTGTTCGTTATTGTCATTGTCCGTGTCCTGGTCAGATAGTTCCTGCACTTGGTAAAGTGTGTCAGTTGTTTTTAATAAATTATGTCCCAAGCACGTTTTGTGGTAGTTCTGTCTCTTTTTTATTAATTTCCAAAATTAAGCATTGCATTTATTTATTAGTTAAACAAATCACAAGCGCGATTATTCTGTTGTCTAATGTTTACTAATCTCGAGTTTGGCTATTAGGCTTTTTTTTTAATGTTAGAATTATGATCAATGTGTTAGTTTGTTCAGTGAGTCTGGTGTTTATTTTTCGGTCTCGATTGGGATTGCCTTACGCATTTGTTGTTGACATATTTATTGCCACATTCCGTGTGCCTTTCGTAGGTTTTGAAGATATCTCAATAAACACTTTTACGGTACATATCACCACCAACATTGCCCGTGTAAGAATTTTTAACACTTTTTAATACAATTTTGCAATGATAGTAATTAAAACAAAACAATTGTTTAAAGAGTAAAATATGTTCTTAACTTAATCATATTTTAAAGTTATTTTAACATTTCAAGTAAATAAATGTTATGTTTAATAAAATGAATAACGGGCAATGTTAATGGTAACAAATAACGGAAAATGCTTGCTGGGATCTGCCGTATTTAAATTGCAGATTTGTATCAGGTCATGCAAATTTTTAAAGTAACTTATCAGCTTTTTTTTTACGGATGACCACCTTCCCTCTTGTTTGACCTTCCCTGTCTGTCCAGTGAAAAGCTTCCAATGACAGGTGGCACTCATTCATATCACTCAACACTTCACTCCTCAATGACCGTTACACCATTTTAGTTTGCACTCTATGAAAATGTTTGTTTCACTTAATAGTTTGCACTTTTTTTTTAATTGTTGGTTTTATCTTTAAACTCTTACGTTTCAAGAGCTTACCCGCACGCGACGTGTCTTCTGAAGCGCTGGAACCGAACTGAAATATTGGTATACATAAAATCCACCAGACGCCATATGATTCATATGATTCAACAAAACTGTCACTGTTCTCCATAGGCTATGGATGGACCATAGCAACCTTAGTTCTTAGTACAGAAAAAATATTGGAAATTGCAATGTTTTTTTTTAAATCCATATTTATCCAAAATAAATATATCAAGGTGAACCAAAAACAAAACTGTTCAAAATAGATGTAACTTGATAATTAAAACTTAATTTAGAACAATATACGGTTTTGCCACTCTACAGAGTATCTTAAACTTATGGTAAAAACATCTTTTAGTTTAAACCTGTATATTATAAACGTACGTCTATTTTTAGTAATTTTAAAAATGTGAGCGATTCTCCATTAATTTATCTACAATATTCTTTAATATTTGTTTAAATCGGAAATCAAATAAAAAAGTTATTTGCGATTTAAATTCAAATTTGTGTGGATCGATTATTTTGCCTGTAAGTGTAGTTTCTTAACGCCAATATTTAAAAAGTTTATATGAACATTGTACTGACCTTTTAATTTCGCCGGCAGTAAACTATAACTTTAATTCGGGCACGGACTCCACTGTAAAGTGCTCATAAAACATTTTCTTTACTTTCACTATGTTCAACATAGTATGTTGTTAATTCATTTTTCAAGGAATACATTTCGATTTTTAACCTTTATAATCTGCGATTATAACACATACAAATTTGACATTTGACGGTGACACAGATTCCCCTATTGTTTTATAGAAGGCGCTCTATACAAATATTTGATTTAAATCATTTTAAGATAATTATAAGTATTTGCCGTAAAAAAAATACAGTATGCACATCGTTTATAAACTTTTCTACACTCATTAATTTAAGCACTCGCTCGCTAGTGCCTAAATTAAATTCGTGTATAAAATGGCGTTTATCAAACTTGATACATAAAATACTAAGTATTGATATATTTGAATTTCCTTACTTTGACCTTAAATATTGTTATCTAATTTTATTTCTTTTTTAACTGTAAATAGACAAGAACCCAAGAAGTAAAAAAACTCACCTTTTATTTTCTCCCCCCTTCACCTATTTATACAGGGCTATGCAAAAGTTACTGTGCAGACCTATCTTTAAAGTTTTTTACTTCTTTTGCTAAAAAAGCTATCGACATTAAACAAACTGTTAATTGTTAAGAAAATATTTCTCTTTTAAAACATATAGGACACATTCAGTTATTGATGCCCTAAATGGTCTTTTGTTTAATGGAGTTTGTTACCAAAGATCTTACTCTATATAAAAGCAATGAAAACATTTTCAAATAATATTGGCTAAGAGTTCAAAAAAAATATAATAAAAATTCATGTTTTTAAAAAATCACTATTTTCAGCCATTTTAAAAAGGCTATGTTTTAGTGAGTCGATTTAAACCAATTTATGCTTCTCATCACATGCACTTATTAGCCTCCAATAACCATGAATAAAATTATTGTGTATTTTGCTTTTAACTGGGCTGTGGTGGTATCATCTACATGCCCAGCTATAAGCAAAATACACAATATGCTCACCTGACTAAATCCATAATATGGATTATAATATTATTAATTTTATTTTTATAATGTACATAAAAATCTAACATAGTACCAAGAACAGCGCTGTCATTGAATGCATTACAACTGAAGCAATCTAAATTGTTATTTGCTCAATTCATTACTACTTAAGTAATTACTTACTAAATGTCAAAGAATTTATTGCGTTAAATGTATACAAAGAATATATACATATATAAAAAACGCTAGCATAGCATAAATGGGTGAGCCATTAAACCAATGGGATCTTGTAATCCGTATTCCTAAATAACAGTTCCTATAATACCAATAGGTAGTTAGCACTTGGTTTATAATCGTTTACTGTTTTTAAATTAACAACAAAAGTTATCGCTCCTAAATCTATTGATATTTATATTGATATTTATTTATTAGAATGTTAAAATGTTTATATACATGTATACTAGGGTGATTTTTTTCACGACTATTTTTATTTTTTTCGCTCCCAACTCAAAATCTTGTTTAAAATGTTCAAAAAAAATTCCCTGAAAATTTGAGCCCTTAATATTAACTCAAAGTACTCGACCAAAGCGTATAAAGATTTCCCATTTAAAATACACGTAAACTTTGATTATTTTTTTTTAAATATCTTTATCTCAGCCGCATTTCATGCTATTGGATTGTTTCAAAAAAGGATTTACTCGTAATCAAAACTTCTACAAAAATGCTTTATGTGCCATAGCTGTAATCTGCACATGTATAGGATGGTACGGGTCAATAAATCTTATTTTAGTGAAAAATTATCATATTTTTGAAGATATTTCAAAAGTGACTGGATTCTTTGAAAGAATGTAAAGAACAAACTTGTAGAAAATTTATTTTTTTTAAAAAAAGGTCCTATCAGTTGAATCGCTAAGATTGATATTTGTTGAGATATAAAGCGTTTACATTGACAATTTATCAAATTTTTAGGATTTTCGTATCAAACTTTTTATAAATGATGATTTTCAATTGTTTATCAGTACAATTTCATGTAATTACGTTTTTTCTACAGTCGGGTGATTAGAGAAAAATAAATAACTAAAACAATCAAGCATAATTATTAATAAAATAACATGTTGTATGTAAAACACCTCGTTATATCGATTTTTAGGTTAGATATTTTTTTTTTCTTTAAAGTTATGTTATTAATAATTATGCTTGATTGTTTGAGTTATTTATTTTTCTCTAATCACCCGACTGTAGAAAAAACGTAATTAGATGAAATTTTACTGATAAACAATTAAAAATCATCATTTATAAAAAGTTTGATACAAAAATCCTAAAAATTTCATAAATTGTCAATGTAAACGCTTTATATCTCAACAAATATCAATCTTAGCGATTCAACTGATGGGACCTTTTTTAAAAAAAATTAAATTTTCTACAAGTTTGTTCTTTACATTCTTTCAAAGAATCCAGTCACTTTTGAAATATCTTCAAAAATATGATAATTTTTCACTAAAATAAGATTTAGTGACCCGTACCATCCTACATGTGCAGATTACAGCTATGGCACATAAAGCATTTTTGTAGAACTTTTGATTACGAGTAAATCCTTTTTTTAAACAATCCAATAGCATGAAATGCGGCTGAGATAAAGATATTTAAAAAAAAAAATAATCAAAGTTTACGTGTATTTTAAATGGGAAATCTTTATACGCTTTGGGCGCTAAGGGCTCAAATTTTCAGGGAATTTTTTTTGAACATTTTAAACAAGATTTTGAGTTGGGAGCGAAAAAAATAAAAATAGTCGTGAAAAAAATCACCCTAATGTATACATACTATAGTAAGTATAATAATAAATCAAATTTGTATTTAACGCAATAACATTTTAACAAATAAATATCAATATAAATATAAATAGATCTAGGAGCGATAACTTTTGTTGTTAATTTAAAAACAGTAAACGATAATAAACCAAGTGCTAACTATCTATTGGTATTATAGGAACTGTTATTCAGGAATACGGATTACAAGATCCCATTGGTTTAATGGCTCACCCAGTCATGCTATGCTAGCGTTGTTTCTGTGTGTGGATTATATTAATATAAATCCATAATATTATATTAAATATATATTTTATAAAAAAACTCGGTAGCAAGACTTAAATCATTGAGTAAGGAAGTAGGAACCCAACTTCCTTACTCAATGCTTAAATTAAGTTCTATTCGCAGGAGACAATTTTTAAGATTTTGTTATAATAATTAAAATATTTTTAAGATATTGAAATTTTTACATATTCATAAAAACTAATGTACTTACTGTAAACCAGGGACCCGGACCGAAACCGAAAAAAACCGAAAACCGTAACGGAACCGGTTTTTTTTTCCGAACCGAAACCCGAACCGGAACCGTTTTCGCTTTTGATAAAATCTGTTGGACCGGAACCGAAACCTTTATTTGCTCTCATTCTAATAACATTATATAACATATATATATATATATATATATATATATATATATATATATATATATATATATATATATATATATATATATATATATATATATATATATATATATATATATGTGAGGTTATAGATTAAAATTACGTAAAACAAATAACCTCACTGGAACCCCTTAAAACCGAAAAGAACCGAACCGTTATAACTCCACGAAACCGAAACCGGAATCGGAACCATTAAAACGAAAATAGGGTGAACCAAAACCGTACCGGAACCGATATTTCATTTCGGTCCGGGTCCCTGCTGTAAACATAATAATTTTTCACCATTTGTAAATAAACAAAAACTAAAATAATAAATTATTAAATTGTGCATAATTTTCTAAAAACAGTTTATCCACCAATTTCTGTCAATTAAAAGTGTCAAATAGTTGTGTGTCCAAAAATGAATTGTTCCATTGGAAAATTAATTAATGAAAAATGCCACAAAATATTTTTCGCGATTTTCCAAGATTGAATCTTGTATTAAGTAGTGATGCCGATACGAGAGATTCTCGCCTCTCGTCTCGTCTCGTCTCGCCTCGACGAGACGAGAGGGCGATTTTCTCTCGAAAAAAGGCTCGAGACGAGACGAGAAAATGCCCTCTCTCGATCGAGAATTTCTCGTTTCTCTCGATCTCTCTCGTTCTCTCGATTATTCCGCTAATAAGTAAACAATTTTTTTACATAAAAATTATAATTTTGCACATAAATTGATATTTATTTGGACCAATGAGAACATTATTCGCATTTCATAATAAACAAAATTTGTTCCTGGTTAACGTTGTATTATTTTATAACACAACTTAACGTTAACCAAGAAAAAATTACTTATAAAATAATAATTTTTAAAATTTTCCCTGTAGAAGCACATCTATGGCACTCCTTATACTATTAAAAAACCCGTATGCTTAATAAGCATTGCTTATTCAATAAACTTATCAACAACATGTGGTTTTTGAGGGGCTGATTACAAATTTGATATCCATTTCTTCAAAAAATAAAATGGCTGATCCAATATGACGAAAATTTGTCGTTCGGCTTAAATGGTTTGGCTAAAATTTAGTATTTAGATATTTTTGGGGTCCCTGATTAAGAATTTGATATCCATTAAAAAAAAACAAAATGCGGATTCAAAATGACGGACATGCGCAGTAGGTACAAGATGGTTGGACCTATGTGGAGTAGTTACATCATAAAGGCGCAATAGTTTTCAGATGGATGGATTAAATGATTTGATCCATTCATCTGAAAACTACTCGGCTTATATACTAGATGTAACTACTCCACATAGATCCAACCATTTGATTCAAATGCGCGACATTTTCGGCGTAAAAAGTCTTACTTTATCAGTGTGGTCTTGGCACACATTTTTTTTATTTCCAGTTATTTCTATAGAAAAAAATATAAACGAATTCGTATTTCATTCCAAATAATTTTTGTATTCATACATAGGTACTTTTACAACGGGAGAAACGAGACGAGACAAGAGAAAGGCACTCTCGAGCGAGAAAAGAGTATTCTCGACGAGACGAGAGACCCATTTTCTCTCGTGAGACGAGAAAAGGACTTTTCTCGTCTCGTCTCGCGGCATCACTAGTACCAGGGTACACCTTGACTAGTACTAAGGAGGAAAAGGGTTTAATAGAATGGCGAGTGGATGCAACTGTAACCGATATTTGTACGTAGGTATCACAAATTAAAGTATCTACATTATTTTACCAAAATTTTGTTTCCAAGGTTGCAACAAATGTATTATTTACTTCATATCTGGAAGAATTGTTTATGCGTAAAATTACCCACCGCGCAAAATTCTCCCACCTTCCCTAAATTTAGGATTTAATACCTGTTTTATTTTGTCTAAGTATAAAGTTTATGAAAAGTATGTCTTTTAGTCATTTAATTAATTTTTTGTACATTTAATTATGTTTTCTTAATTTAAAAAATAAATAAATGAGTACCTAGTTAAGTTTCGACGCCACTGTATGTAGTTTTTATATTTTATATTTTTATTCAGAATAAATTAGAAGTCATTTCAAAGCTGTCGAGTTATTTTAAAAATGTAATCCGCTTTTTCGAAATATATGGTTAATATATGGATTTAGTCATAGGTGGACATATACATCCACAGCCCAGCTAAAAGAAAAATACACAATAATTTTATTCATGATTATTGGAGACTAACAAGTGCCTGTGATGATAAGCATAAATTGGTTTAAATCGACTTATAGTCTTTTTAAACCATGAAATGGCTGAAAATAGCGATTTTTCGAAAACATGAATTTTAAATTAATTTTTTTTAACTCTAAGCCGGTATTATATGAAAATGTTTTTATTGCTTTTATATAGAGTAAGATCTTTGGTAACAAACTACATTATAGAAATTTTGCTGGAAAGTTGTTCTAAGAATATATGAATTTATAAAATTAGACAATTTTGCCAAAAAATTGCATTTTTAAAAAATTCCCAAAGACCATTTAGGGCATCAATAACTAAATGTGTCCTATATGGTTTAAAAGAGAAATATTTTCTCAACAATAATTATTAATTATTAACAGTTTGTCTAATGTCGATAGCTTTATTGGCAAAAGAAGTACAATTTTTTAAAGTTAGGTCTGCATAGTAACTTTTGCCTGGGTGATAGGGGGGAAAAGAAAAGGGGAGTTTTTTTCACTTCTTGCGTCCTTGCCTATTTACAGTTAAAAAAAAAAATTAGAGTATATGAGGTGCACTCATGGGTGGCTAATAAATGGAATTACCCACAATTGACAATCTGCTGATAAAAAGTTATAAATAAAACACACAGAAGCACGCTTTAGTCTTTACCATAGATTAATAACCTTTGGTATTTACTGACAGCAGACTGACAGACGACAGTAAACAACAGAATTGTGCCTTTTCGGTGGAGGGCTGCCAAGAAATGCGCAGAAACCGATTGAAATTTAAATCTGTTTGCAGCCCCGCGTATCTTACTTGTGCGAAATCCCTATTTAAAGAATCGTCTCATATATTATGTATACAGGGTGTTAAATATTTCCAGGTATAGTAGAGCCAAAAAGAAGTCAAAAAGTCCTTTGGCGTTTTTCGATCTGACTTACCTTTAATTAGTTATTAATTAAATTAAGTTGCCAATCACATACTTGCATTAGCAGAATAAGGTGCGACAAACTAAAAAGAATGTCAGAAAACTTAACCTAAAAACAGAAATTAAGGTCAATTCACACTACCTACTATCGAATTTCTACAAAAATGAAAATCCCTAAAAACCTTTTTAATGTAATCTAGAGGTAAAAACACATTGCGAAAATATTTTTTTATATACCAAAAGTTCAACCCGGCCCCAAAATATCAAATTGAAAAAAGGTACTTTTCAAACGTTTCCGAACTCCCGCCATATTGCATGACGTCATAAACTTACACCAGTGTCAGAAATCAAGATGTCAACAAATAATAAACACCGATAAAGTTTAACATGTTTTACATGTTTAACGTGGAAAACGCGAAAAAATTGGTTGTAAATATTGTTTTGTGCCTTGTACAAATACAAATACAAACTAGAAAACTCCTGGGAAAGTTGTCCCTTCAATTATCAAAAGCAAAGTTTATGACCCTACACTGAGAGTAGTTACGGCTCAGCCGTATTTTCTTGGGTTTATTAATATTTAACATACCTATTCAAACCATATACCTAGTAAACGACATTTTATTTTACTTACATTAAAATGATCCTTAAAATGAGCAATAAAATGTTGACTGGGGTGACGATGTTTTGATATCGCGCCGAGCTATTTTAATCCACTTTATCCTTATTTTCCCTTTTGGCACGGTGATAAACCTTTTCCCAGGAGTTTTCCAGGTTGTATTTGTACAACAAGGCACAAAACAATATTTACTACAACCAATTTTTCTTTTCGCGTTTTCCATGTTAAACATAAACTTTAGCGGTGTTTATTATTTGTTGAGATCTTGATTTCTGACACTGGTGAAGGTTTATGACGTCATGCAATATGGCGGGAGTTCGGGAACGTTTGAAAAGTACCTTTTTTTCAATTTGATATTTTGGGGCCGGGTTGAACTTTTGGAATATAAAAAAAAATATTTTCGCAATGTGTTTTTACCTCTAGATTACATTAAAAAGGTTTTTAGGGATTTTCATTTTTGATGCAATTACCTACTCTATTGTTATTTATTTTTAATTTTAGTATTCAAAAATCTACAAATTCAATATTAAAAAACTTTTGTTTTATTTAAATTAGGTTCTAAAAATTTGTTGTTTTTATTATTGAGGCATTGTTGTTAATTAAGAAATAAAAAAATAAATAAAAATCATAAAAAGCATATTTTTGTAGAAATCCGATAGCTATGAACTATCGTAGTGTGAATTGGCCTTAATTGTATAGTTGTCACCAGTTTGTCTATTGTCTCTCTCTCCCTTGTCTCTGTAACTAGTTTGTCAGACAAACTATGTCGCACCTTCACTCATTCTGCCTGTGATTGGCCAAAAATGCCAAAAGACTTTTCGTCTTCTTCTTGGCTATGCTATACGCCCTTAAACATTTTACACTTTTTTTAACACCCTGTATAAAACCCAAGTAACATTTTTAATTACCTAAAGTTCTCATTATTTATATAAAAGGTTTATAATAGTAAAACAAATAACCCACAGGGATTCAGGTTTTAAAGTGGTCAAATCGATTACTTATCCCAAAAGTTTTATAACATGGTTGCGGAATACTGTTCATTACCTTTCTTACAAAACCTTTAGTTCCAAGCACCTCAAGTATTATAAACAGGTTATATAACTGTTTTGTAAATTTGTTTATAAAACTTGTTGCACCGGGTTTTATAAAAGAAATTATTCACACTATTTTGTTACTTCAATTGATTTTAGAAACCGTTATATAAAACTTAACACTTCTGGTTACGAAGATTTCTTTAAGTTGTTTTTATAAAACGTCAAGTACTTTTAGTTTCCTTTATATAATTATTATTATAGTTTTAATTTTAAAGTCCTGTTTGATGAATTTTAATTTTTTCATCCATGGTGTGTTAAAAGATATTGAAAAAATTAGTAATACATGGGTATTTTATCCAGTCGTCCTCTGGCATGGAAATTGGATCTTTTATAATTCTTGATGTGTTTTTTTTATTTTTAGGCCAAAATAAAACATTATTTACCTCCCAACCACAAGGCACAATTGTCAATGAGGGTTTTTCACGCCCTGGTTTCTCGGTCTGCACGATTTTGTAGGACATATTATGATAATATTATTATCTATTTAGCAAACCTTATGTTCTGTGTAGCAAACCTTCAATAACAAAAATCTGAGGTTATGTTTTTATAAGTATTTTCTACGCAAGCGCCAACACCTTAGGTTATATAACAGTCACATAGATAACCAATAGTCATGGTCGTTACCTCTGAATTTATATAGGTAATGATGACCACTACGTGTTTTATAACTGCTGATGAGAAGTAATAAATATCCCTAAAATTTCCTTTATATAACTTAAGGTGTGGAGTAAATTATAAAACATGTAGTGATAACTATTACCTAGATCTGCGGTGGCCATACTCTTCTGAGATTTTTAATTTTAGGTTAGAAAATTTATTTAAAAAATATGCTTTAAAAATTGAGTAAAGCTTAAAAATATTAAACTATGCACATTTTTGGGTCTTGTCAAGCCAGAGATTTAAGTAATCTTTATTTTTAACTGGATTATAAAAAAATTTATTATATATTCATAGTTTTTATTAACAAAAAAATTACCAAAAACGCTTGCATTTCGAGGCCGCCGTGTTTTCCTTGAGTAAAACACAATTTTACACAGTACAACAGAAATCGCAAGTGAATTTCTACCTACCTGAGAGTTTTAGCAAACATTTACTTCAATGCATTGCGAGAGTAGCCATTTCAAAATAATAATCTTCCCCACCCGAAGTGATGCTGCGCTGTTAAGTGTTTGCTTAGTAAACATAGATTATGAATATTAAAAAAGAAGCAGGCTGACAAAGACAATAAATATAAAGCAAGCTCACGCATGCGCCCCTTCCCGGGATCAATGTATGTACTGCAGGAGTTCGATTTTGTCCTCGGTGAGAAGCGCATCGCTCGTGCATAGCTCCATGAAAAAGTGTGAAATATAGTTGACTTTGACTCAGGGAGGACAAAATCGGATTCCAGTCCTAGATAATATTCCTCGTTTTGTCCTTTTTTAAAGGAATAGAGGAATTTATATGAACATTTAAATTTCAAGGTTACATAACCTATTTGTGTCCACGTGTTCGTTAAGCAATCGTTGTCCAATTGGTTTTTGGTTCTTCGGAAATCATTGGATGTTAAAACTAGTAACTGGGCAGTAAGAGCCTAATCGGCTCAAGTCCAATTCTCTCGTAAGAGAGAATAAAAAGTATAGAAGAAGAAAGAAGAAGTATGTACTGCAGTTCCTTAAAGGTTACCGGAAATATTATATAACTTTTAGTACTGGTTCTATTTAGGTAAAGGTAACCAGTTAAGACCTTACTTTAAGTTTTATAGTAGTTACTGGGTTAGTTTTATAAAGGTTTTTTTAAGGTGTTCTCTACTATCAGTAGCGTACTCTAGGTCATTGTAGTTACTAAGAAAACAGTTATAAACTAGGCCATTTAAGGCCTATAACGCTTTTATAATTGGCATAAACAATTTCTCCTGACTATTAAATATGACCTTAAGTTATATAAGTTAGTGATGGTTACCTTCCTAAACCTAATATAAAACTAAAAATGTTACTTGGGAAGAGTTGAACTAATTACATTACATTACTCATTACATTTTATGAAAAATGTATTATCTATAGAAATTTACCTTGTAAGGTGGTAATTTACAACAATTTTATTTTAAGATTTTTAAGATATTCCATATAATTTTACAGTAAAAAAAGCATAGAGTTAAATGACAGATCATTTAACGTATCATTAACTTTTGACTTATCATATAATAACATTGACATCATTGAATATTGACATTTTGTTTGAGTTACATAGGTATCTATTTTATACTATTTTTGTGTATTAACGTACCTTCAAATATATGAACAAACACTTTATTATCATGAAAAAACGCAGTGTCAGTATCTTACAATTCTTGAACTTATTACCCACATAGAAGTCTTTAATTTTATTAAAAAAATTATTTTTAATAAAATGTACCAATCTCTCTAAAAATGAATTAGTCAAAAATGACTAATTGTCATAGCGAAAAAGCAGCCATTAATAACTATAGTAATTAGTCATTTTTGACTAATTCATATTTAGAGAGTATGTGCCGGAATTTAAGGGATAACTACAATTTACAATAATTTTATTTTAACACTTTTAGGATATTCTACCCATATCGAGTTTTGCTGAGAATTCACTAACTTGTGACTTATCCAATAATAACATCGACATCATTGAATATTGGAACTACAATAATGCAACTTTAATTTTATTAGGAAATCCCATTGGATGTCACTGTGCAAATTTAAATTTTCTTGATAAATATCAAAATTTAAATAATTCTAATGTTGTTATAAAATTAAACGACGAATGTCCATTGCAATATAAAAAAATTCCTTACAAATCATTTAAAATTGATTCCAAATGTCCGATTAAAAACGAAGCTCATCAATGTCTAACTAAATGCGAGTGTACTTGGAAGGGCAAAGATTTTTTGGTGGACTGTAAAAATCAACAACTTCAAAAAATTCCATCATTTCAAAATCTGAAACTATATAATATTTACAGTCTTTTTAAAAAATTAAAAATTGATATGACCAACAATTTACTGACCCACCTGGGCAAGATTGACGCCAAACAAATCACGCATTTGTTTTTATCAAATAATAAAATAAAATCAGTTTTATGGATTCCATCGACAATTAAAGTAAGTTATATAACACTAGTTTACAGCCATTTTGCCCACCATGTCTCACTATGATTTTCTTGTGTAGTTTGGCTCACTAAACGCGAAAATCACACTTAATTTTTTTTTTCATGGAAGCGTTTTCGAGATATGAATTTTCAATTGTTTGTTTTTTAATTTTCTGAGGTGTTTTGACGTTTTAGAGTATTCTTCGATTTGACCAAACAAGCACTTAATCAAAGGTAATTGAGATCTCTACAACTTTCTTTTGTATAGTTTTGGTATCGGCTCAGTAGTTCAATACTGGCGATTTTATGAAGTTGAAAAGTCCTTTTTTTTACAAAAATCGAGGTCGAAAGTTTACATATCTTTCTGGGAAAGATAGAAATCGAGAAGATAAGTCCAGTTTGATTTATTTGACGTATAGATTATACTTAAAGGAAAAAAATAAGCTGCTGTTGATAAAAATCCATGGATAAGTGGCGAAGTTATGAATTTTTCAGTGGAGGAGCAAAATTCAGTTTTTCCAGAATTTTTACGTTTTTTCTTCATTATATTACATTATATAAAATTTAATATTAAACATTGATTTTATTTTAAACCTTAAATATTGAAATTAAATTATTATTATAAATATTGAACATTGAAGATACTAAAAGTTTTATTTTGTTTTAATAAGCATAGGTTTAAAAAAATTCTGGCTCCTTCTTTGTTTTTTGTTGTTTTCGTATTCCGTTTCTCGTATGAGGGACCAAATGTAATCACCCATCATAGCTGCATCCCAGAAGCCGTGATACCGCCGCCCCATAGCCTTTATTTGCTGGTGAAAACGTTCTCCGTGCTCATCACTTACGTCACCCAGATTGTCCGGGTTATTTACGCACTCGAACTCTCTACTTTTTTTTATTTATTTTACACTTTTTATTAACTAAATAAAACCATGATAAAAATACTTTGTTGAAATATCAAAAAATAGCAGTAAAATGTAACTATGCCAACACGAGAAACAAAAGAATTCACGTTTGCGGAGTCATGTCAAATTGAAATTTTGAATAATGTTTTCGGTGAAAAAAGTACGTAAAAAACTTTTGCCATAAAAACGAATTTTTTAAGTTATTAAAATCGCTAGCGTCAAAATACTTATCCGATATCAAAAGTATGTAAAGGAAAGTTTTAGCGGGCTCAAATACCTTCAATTTAAGGGCCAAATGACCAAATCGATACTCAAAAACGTCAAAACACCTCCGAAAATTGAAAATTCATATTTTAAGAACGCTTCCATAAAAAAAAATTGAGTATGATTTTCGTGTTTAGTGGGTCAAAATACATGGAAAAATTATAATGGGATATGGTGGGCAGAATTTTTTTTCGATTTTGTAAACTAGTGTAATTTGTATTGTTTTTGCATTAATCATTTATTTAAGGTATTACATCTTGATCACAACAATCTAAGAAGTTTAAATGAAAGTATTTCCAACGCATTAATGAATTCAACCATATTGACCGAATTAACCCTAAATAATAATCCATGGGAATGCGAATGTCAAACATGGGATTCTTACTATTTTTTTATAAATATATATAGAAAAAGACAAACGTATTCATTCCAATATAAGGAAATTTCCAATGATGAATTAAACACTAAATGTCCAATTTCCAATAAAACCTTTCCATGTCTAAAGAGTTGCATATGTACATGGATAGACGATGTATTACAGGTTGATTGTAGAAATCAACAACTCGTGGAAACTCCAGCATTTAAAGAATTAACCAAATGTAACATTTACAGAGTTTTCAACGAATTAAAAATAGACCTCAGAAATAATTCATTGCAGCAATTGAAAAAAATTGACGCCGAAAAAATCACCGATTTGCTATTGTCTTACAACAAAATTACATCTGTTTTCTGGATACCCTCAACCATTAAAGTTAGTTAAATGAAATTGTATAATTTTCATGTATACATATTAAGGTGCTTTTTTTCACGACTATTTTTTTTAAATATCTATATCTCAGCCGCATTTTATGCTATTGGATTGTTTCAAAAAGAGGTTTACTCGTAATCAAAAGTTCTACTAAAATGCTGTTTGTGCCATAGCTGTAACCTGCACCTGTAGGATGGTACGGGCAGTGGCGTAGCGTGGACTAATATAGACGTGGGCGAAGTCGCATCAGCGAGGCCCCCGATGAAAAAAATACAAAGCATTTAATGCGAAAACCGTTAGTCGTACGAAAAATGGCCAAGAAATCAAATTTGCCCTAAAATAAATGTGGATTTAAAAAATAATTTTTATTTTGAAAAATAGCAGTGGCGTGCATAATATTTTTCCAAATATATCTAGACCACATCCTGTACGGACGCCACTGGTAAAAAAAATAAAAAATCTTCTAAATCAAAAACTTACTGTTAATGATTAGAAGACGTGTGCCAAATTTTATAAAAATATCTAGGAAGTTATTAAAGTTATGATAAAAAACCGATTTCTTTCTTAAAACTTTAACACCCTGTAACTTAAAAATTAAGAGGTTTAGGTCATAGGTTTATTTGAACTTTTTTCTTAAAATCAACTAAGGATTCACACCCTTAAGGTTCAGCATCTTATTCTGAAACACCCTGTATACAGTGTGTCGCGCTTTTCATAAATCCACCCTTATATCTCAGTTATTATTAATAACTTATTAATAATGCGATTTTCTTTAAATTTGGGTGGTGATTGTATGTTGAAGACACTTAATATTTTCCATAGTAAATTTTTTTATTTATCATTGGGGTACGGTGTTAGGGGGTTAAAACTTTTTTAATCATATTCAGCAAATAAAATTTCTTTAAGATTTTAAGAATATGGATTAAGGGGTTTTTGAGGATGCTCAATCTATATAGGATTAAAAAATTTATCTAAAATAAGCCCTAATATCCTTTTGCCGAAAAATCGACCCCCTAAAACCGTACGCCAATGATAAATAAAAAAACTTACTATGGCAAATATTTCATTTCTTCAGCATACAATCACCACCCAAATTTAAAGAAAATCGCATTATTAATAACAGATTGGATTTATGAAAAGCGGGACAAATTATTAAACCAAACAAATGTGGCCCTTTTATTTGGCAAATGATGCACACACTATTCGATTAACTGTTTAATTCTACTTTACTTACATAACTAAACTTAAATAATAATTAAGGAACAATCATAAATGTTCTAAAACACATACAGCAAATTAAATGACAGTTATTTAAATCGCGAAATGTGATATCTACATTACTTACAAGTTGTAGGCCACAACTTGGTATTTGTTTAGAGTCCTAATAGGTGGCGTATTAAAATATCCATTGTAATCACTATTTCTGTGATTGTAATCGATTAAAATTGATTAATTATTAGTATATAAGGATCTTAAATTTACATATTTTTTAGGTTTTTATTTAATTTAAAAATAAACGGGGATTTGAAGTCTGATGGCATCGCATTTCAAGAGGCCTCGCGAGGCCCCTTTAAGTGCGAGGCCGTGGGCGAGGGCCCACTTCGCCTACGCCTAGCTACGCCACTGGGTACGGGTCATTAAATCTGATTTTAGTGAAAAATTCTCATATTTTTTAAGATACTTCAAAAGTGACTGGATTTATCAAAAAAATGTGTTTGACAAACTTGTAGAAAATTTAATTAATCAGTTGAATCGCTAAGATTGATATTTGTTGAGATACATTGACAATTTATGAAATTTTCAGGATTTTCATACCAAACTTTTTATAAATGATGATTTTCAATTGTTTATCAGTACAATTTTATGTAATTACGTTTTTTCTACAGTCGGGGGTGATTAGAGAAAAATAAATAACTCAAACAATTAAGCATAATTATTAATAACATAACTTTAAAGAGAAAAGATATATCTAACCTTCCTAATAGCAAAATTTGATTCTAAGAATCTTCTAAGAAGATATGACCCGAAATAATGGAATATTCTTAGAACCTTCCCTTATTGCTAAGAATGTTCTTAGGGACTTTTAAAACATTCAATAGATACCCTTTTAATGATGCAATTAGATTCTTAAAACCTTCCTAAAAAGCATTCTAAGAACATTTTAAGTATACGTTTTTGGAATGTTCTTAGGAGGTTTCTTATGGAGCTTCTAGGAAGCTTTTGAGAATATTTCCAAATATGTTGGATTCTACATTCGTAAAATTCTTCAGGAGGCGACAAATACGCCTCACTGTCATAATATGAAAGTGAAATGTATTTGTCGTCCCCTTAAAAAATTTTGCGACATAATATATATTTATTTAAAAATTTTAAATAAACAATTTGACCTCTAAACCATAAGTTGTATGAAATTATTTCATAAAAAGTAAAATTGGAAAATTTTGTGGGATAAGTCAGATTAGATTGAAGTTGAAGATAGTTAGGATTATTATACATAAAAATGTTAATTTAAAAATAAAAAATCGGTATACAAATTAATAAATATTTATTTTTTTCATAAAATAAAATATAAAAAAACAAAATATTTCCTTATAAAATAATTCTTCATAAAAGAAAAAGCCAAATAGTTCTTTATAAAAAAAAATTCATTGTATTTAAGTTGGATAGAAGATTTTATGTAAAAGCCGGATAATTTAGATATAAAAAAAATATTTTGGGTTGTGTTTTTTATACGTAGATTATGGTATATTTTACTATTATATAGGTACCTAACTGAACTGAATATGCCTAACAGAATGTTCCAGGAATATTCCTAAATGAACTCTATAGCAATTACTTTCTCAACATTCTAAGCATATGTTTATAGTGGATTAATTTTTACCACTAAACTTTGCACCTTCTAAGAACCTGCCTATAGGCCAGTGAGAATATTCTTAGGATTATGCTATATTTCTTTTAAGCATGTTCTTTAGAAGAAGGTTTAAAAAACATTCTTAGAACATGACTAGAATAAATATAGCATGATCCTAAGAATATTCTCACTGAAAGGTTTAAAAAACATTCTTAGAACATGACTAGAAGAAATATAGCATGATCCTAAGAATATTCCCACTGGAAGGTTTAAAAAACATTCTTAAAATAAACTGTGCTATCAGGGCTAAAACATTGATATAACGAGGTGTTAGGGTGCTTCATTTGAAACGAACATTTTTTTTTCCCGCTGACACATGAAAATTTTGTTCCTTGTATCGAAAAAAAAATTCCCTGAAAATTTGAGCCCTTAATTTTAATTTTCAGTGGTTCCTCTCGATCGATGTATATTTCCCATTGAAATAACATGTAAATCTTGATTTTTTTAATTAAAATTTACATAGCTCCGTTTGATTTCATGGTATTTCATTGCGATTATTCAGAATTTGTAGTATATTAGTGACTCTTTGAAAGTGCCCACCAACATTTTTTTGTCCTTGAACCCGTCTCATCGGTCTCGGCCTCGAAACCCCAATTTTCTCAAAAATTTTAATACATTAAACTGTTTATACCTTTTGGACTATGGACCTCAGAAAATTCATACAGGGATATTTTTGTAGGAAATTTAATTTCCTACAAATTATTTTCTGATCATTTTTTTCATAAGTTCAACTGTTTTGTTGATAAAAACGAAAATATAACAATTTTTGAGAAAATTGGGGTTTCGAGGCCGAGACCGATGAGACGGGTTCAAGGACAAAAAAATGTTGGTGGGCACTTTCAAAGAGTCACTAATATACTACAAATTCTGAATAATCGCAATGAAATACCATGAAATCAAACGGAGCTATGTTAATTTTAATTAAAAAAATCATGATTTACATGTTATTTCAATGGGAAATATACATCGATCGAGAGGAACCACTGAAAATTAAAATTAAGGGCTCAAATTTTCAGGGAATTTTTTTTTCGATACAAGGAACAAAATTTTCATGTGTCAGCGGGAAAAAAAATGTTCGTTTCAAATGAAGCACCCTAACGAGGTGTATTATATACAACATGTTATTTTTTCCAATCCAATAGCATAAAATGCGGCAGAGATATAGATATTTAAAAAAATAATAATAAAAAAGTTTACGTGTATTTTAAATGGGAAATCTGTATACGCTTTGGGGGAGTAAATAGAGTTAATATTAAGGGCTCAACCATTAAAGTTAGTTAAATGAAATTGTATAATTTTCATGTATACATATTAAGGTGCTTTTTTTTCACAACTATTTTTATTTTTTCACTCAAAATCTTGTTGAAAATGTTAAAAAGAATTGAGCACTAAATATCAACTTTAAGTACTCTCCCAAAGCGTATAAAGATTTCCCATTTAAAATACACGTAAACTTTGATTATTTGTTTTTAAATATCTATATCTCAGCCGCATTTGATGCTATTGGATTGTTTCAAAAAAAGATTTACTCGTAATCAAAAGTTCTACTAAAATGCTGGTATGTGCCATAGCTGTAATCTGCACCTGTAGAATGGTACGGGTCACTAAATCTGATTTTAGTGAAAAACTCTCATATTTTTGAAGATAATTTAAAAGTGACTGGATTCATAAAAAAATGTGTATGACAAACTTGTAGAAAATTTAATTTTCTTTAAAAAATATATTATCAGTTGAATCGCTAAGATTGATATTTGTTGAGATATAAAGCGTTTACATTGACAATTTATGAAATTTTCAGGATTTTCGTACCAAACTTTTTATAAATGATGATTTTCTGATGTTTATCAGTACAATTTTATGTAATTACGTTTTTTATACAGTCGGGTGATTAGAGAAAAATAAATAACTCAAACAATTCAGCATAATTATTAATAACATAACTTTAAAGAGAAAAGATATATCTAACCTAAAACATTGATATAACGAGGTGTATTACATACAACATGTTATTTTTTCCAATCTAATAGCATAAAATGCGGCTGAGATATAGATAAAAAAAATAATCAAAGTTTACGTGTATTTTAAATGGGAAATTTTTACACGCTTTGGGAGAGTATACTCTCCCAATTATAAATAGAGTTAATATTAAGGGCTCAAATTTTCAGGGAATTTTTTTTGAACATTTTGAGTTGGGAGCGAAAAAATAAAAATAGTCCTGAAAAAAAAAGCACTAATACATAATATATATTATATATATACATATATGTATACATATGTATATGTATTACTATAGTAATTTTCTGCTCACCATATTTTAGGTATTACAACTGGACCATAACCACCTTGCCAACTTAAATAATAGTATTATGGACCAACTACGGATTTCTAATTTGACTAAATTAACTTTAGATAACAATCCATGGGAATGCATATGTGAAAAATGGGATTTACAGAATTTTTTATTAAAAATGGATACAAAAAATAGCATTGTGAGTGCAGTAAGCAATTATAACTGTTTTAATATGACATACGCATTTTTTGAATATCGGGTGGTATGGTTTGTTACAATGATGAGTGATTTGAATAAATTACCTATATATACGTTTTTTTTGCTATAGCAAAAAAACGTTTTCAATGGCCACTTGCAAAGTTTTCTCTAACTGATCAGTTAAATAAACTGACAAGTTAAAAGGTAACAGGAGATTAGTGTCCAAAATCTTGCACCGTGATTTTTTTACTATGGTTTAAAATTTAACTATAGATCTAGGAAATTTGACTAAAAAATTGAAAAGATTTGTGCTAATAACTAACTTCACACTTATTTGTGACGCAAATATATTTTGACGTTAAGAGTTCCATTCTTTATAATCTGTGGTTCGTCTCTTTATCATCTGTGGTTCGATTCTATTTCATGTACGACCGATTCAGTTGATGGTAAGAGAGAATAATATGGATACAGAACCTGACAAAAAAGGGGGCGCTCCTCAAATTTTTCAGAAAATGAAAAAATCATTTAATTTATCTTGTGGATACAAGGGTATCATAAAAACAAAGAGGGCTAAAACAATTAGAACAGCAAATTAACAATAAAAACGATGAAAAATAAATGACTTTCGGATTTAAAAATTTTAGAAGAAAAAGAAAAACTTAATATATGTATTATAATAATAAACAAGAAGTGACTATTTTATTTTAATTTTAAATAAGTATAAATTAAATAAAACATTAAAAATATTATTCACATTAAATTTTATAAATTCGCAAAATAATCTTGTATTAATTAATTTTGAACCATAATGCGATCTTGTGGATGAGTAACAACAGGGTACTCCAGTTCATGGTATTAATATCATCAGGCAATGGCGACTCTGGTTTATTCATATCTAATGGAAAAAATAATGGAAAAAACTGTATCTAGTTTTAATCTTAAGCCATATGCCAACACTGGAAACCTTCTTTTCCAAATTCCAAATACTCTTTCTATTATATTTCTGGTTCTTAGTAGTGACTCATTATAGAGTTGCTGACCTCTATACCTATAACTATAGATATTGGATTTGCTAAAGATGTCAATAAATAATATCTTTGAAAAAAACGATATTGAATACCGATGACTAGTACTTTTGAGGTTATAAATCGTTAACGGTGGATTAAAGTAATTTAAACCACTGAAATTGGGGGTTTATTTTATCAGTAGTTTAGAGGTATTTAAACAAGGATTAATTTACGGTGCAAGCCAGTTATAAAAAATAAACCTGTCTTAAAATAAAACCACTGTTAAACTTACGGTGCAAGTGGCCTTAAATAAATTTAAATTTTTACATTATACTCAAAACTGAAAAAGTGAACATTTTGCGAGGGCCCCTACCCCGGGCTGAAGTTGCAAAACAAACCTCCAAATGTCTTAAACATGTTTTTCTTAAAACCACATTTTTTAAAAGGTCAAAATTATGCAATCCCGTTAATATTAAGCTTAAAATATTTAAAAACGTTGTCTTTAGACTTTAGTCTAGAGTTATAAAAACCATGTTTGCAACACCAGCATCACCATAAAACCAAAAAAATGCGTCGTTTGTATTAAAATACCATTAATGATAATTTGCTCCCAAACATTATTTTTTAGATCAACTCATCAACAGTATTGTGTGATTTGGATAAAACTCCAGTCATAGAAAATAAGCAAGCATGTCCTACTAAATTGACTTATATTATACTCTCAATATGTTCAATATTTATATTATTAGTATCCATTATAATTTATTTGAAGTACAAACTCGAAATAAAAATATGGCTATTCGCCCACAATCTGTGTCTTTGGTTCGTGAACGAAGAAGAGATGGATAGCGACAAAACATACGATGTCTTCATCAGTTACGCGGACAAGGACGAGGATTACTTAATCAACACCCTGTTGCCGCTGTTGGAACAAGGCGCCCATAGATACGCGGTCACCTTTCATCAGAGACATTTCGTCCCGGGCGAACTCATCGTCAACAACATATTGAACTCGGTCAAGAGATCGCGCAGAACTTTGATTGTGCTCAGCGACGAATTCCTGCGCAGCTTCTGGGGCAAGCTGGAGTTCCGTTTGGCGCACGCGCAGTCACTAAGCGACGGCATGACGAGAGTCATCGTCGTCATTTACGGCGAGATCGACGAAGACTTGCTGGACGAAGATCTGAAGGCCTACATCAACACCAACACTTACCTTAGATGGGACGACCCCAGGTTCGGAAACAAGCTGCGCTACGCATTACCGCACTCGAGATACAGGCAAAGGATGGCCGATATAATCGATGAGTCGATGGAAGTAGTTAAATAGTTATTTTAATCCTAGCATTATGCACTTAATGCCTTTAATGAAAAGTGTTTAATTGTTAAATTAAAAATAAAACTAAATTTCGTATTTTAATACCACTTATGGTCTGTTTTTATATGACTTTTCTACTAGCTTTATGTCTTGAATAACCGAAAAACTACTTTTAAGAATTTTTTTTATATTTAAAAGAACCACCTGGTATGGTGTTAACACTAATTAGTGAGCAATTTTCGGAACACCCTGTATTTTTATTTATACAGTGTCTAAAAAATACTTAATACATACCTGCAAATAAAAAATCGTTTTTATTAATTTCCTTAGGCCCGTTATTTCCAAAGCAAGTAAACTTTCGTGTTAGTAAACCTAGGATTAACTTAAATTCGAAGGTAACTTAAAGTTACGTTTTTATGTGTTTTTCCAAAGATTTTGCTAACCGAGTTTAGAAACTCTAAGTTAAGAAGTTTATCCTTATGTTGGTATTTGTTATTCTATTATTATTCTATGGATTCTATTTAAAATTGGGAAGCCATCTATAAATAAAAATGGCCTAATAATTAAGTTTAAAAATCTCAAAAAAACATCGAGAGCCAAAATTATGGCAAATAGGAACAGTATCAGACAAACTGGGGGAGGTCCAGGTAAAATTTAACATACGGACGAAATAGACAAAACACACAGAAAAAACGCTTTGATATAGTCAATAGCAATGCTAAAATTGATTGTTTTTTCATTTCTCCAGTAAAAGTTAATGTTTATTTAATCAAATATGTTTGGAGAAATTGAGGGTAAGGGATTGATGTTATTACAAATATTATATTCAGCCAATAAAAAAATATTATCAAGTTAAAATTACTTGTTATAGTGTGAATGGCTCTTTATATTTAAACCTAATGGAAGTGTGTACTTCCTTGAAAATTTTAGAAATGATGTATCAAGGTAAAATTAACAATATTTAATTAAATATAAAATTTATTTATATTAAAACTTATAATGCTTCAACCTAAAATTAAAAACAAATGAAATAAGATAGTCTTTGTTTCTTTCAGTGTTCATGATTTTTATTCCAATGGAAACTAAAGTAAAGTAAGTTATTACTGTCTTACAGTGAATACCAATGTTTTCACTGTCTTGAAAAATACTTGTTATTTGCCCAATTATCATTCCCATTTTTAAATGCGGCCTATATTCAATTTAATAATTGCTAAAATTCAGACAAACGCGCCAGGGCTTCCCATGCCACACCACACATCGGCAACTTGCAATCGCGTACGTGTCTATAGTTAAATGTGATCAACTGATTTCTGATGACGTCAACTAATATAAGTGTATGGGTTATCTCTGGATGGGGTAGTGTTCGGTTGTTTGTTATATTTGTTAATTTCTTGGGGGTTGTATTTCCTAATCCCGAATTTACAAGGTAAGTTATACATGCATGTTTTTTAATTTTATAGGTATATACAATGGACACAGTTTATCTTGATATTCAGTGTCATGCCTTAAAATAGCTATTTTGCTTAAATGGACGAAGTTTTTATTTATTTATAAAAAAACGTCTCATAGTCTTTTAGTACCATCATGATATCCTTGCTTGGCGTCCTGAAAGTATATATTGCTTTAGGACTTTCAGAAATCTTTAGGATTCTCCTCTAAATACATAAGATGAAATTCCAATTTCGTTTTAGAATATCATGTGCCATGGCAGACAGATCCTGCACATCCAGTACAGTAACTGTTGCTAGTGATGGGTCAGCAACTTTCTTAGAGCCTAATATCCCAACACTTCTAGTGAGTTCCCAATAGTAGTTCCTACAGAAAACAGAACAATTTCGTTTTATGGATCGAAAAACCTGTGTACACAAGACTACCAGAAGCAGTTTCCAGAATTCATTTTATTTAAAGTTCATGTATTATACAACTAATATTTGCACAAGAATATACATATTTAAAGGAAATAGAGCTTTGATTGCATTTAATGTAGAAATTTATTACCATAACCATAACTTTATTTATGCCAATGATAGTTTTTCATTAAGATTCATTGTGGCTTCGATTAAATAACAATTTAATTCAATAATTTCTTATGTTTTAACTAACTAAGTTTTAATACGGATTTAATAGAATCACAATTTAATTCAATGACTTCTTATGTTTGAACTAATTTTAAGCAGGTTTGCACAAATAAAAGTAAGACAATCATTCATTTGATCATAGCTGTAATTCAGGTATTGCAAATACATTACACCATTGGTTCAATGGTTAACCCATTCACAATATAAAAGCTTTTTCTCTGTGAACAGATTTTTAAGTCAATCTGAGTACTCCTTGATATTTCGCCCACTTTTTAGATTTCCGAAACACTGTGCGGCAGCAAGCTCCAAAAATTTCAAAAAATACTACGATTTTCTCTAGTAAAAATTGACTGTCCGAAGATTCCACAAGAAAACCCGTTATTTGCTCTGATGACAATATTATAGCTTTTTTTGGTGTCCAGGACTGTAAAATCGTTAAAAATATTTTTATCAACAAGAAGTTAATCGTAATACTTACTTCCCAGATAACATTTATGACTCATTAAAAAATCACTCATCGCGTGAGCTCACAGTGAACTCACTATGACATCAAAGGCATTTCTGTGAAATCACCTGGACCTCACCTGGAGCTCATTACCTGAATCATTGCTGAGCTCATCCTGAGTTCTTGAAAAGATCATTTGTGAAATTAATTTCACAAATGATCTCAACAAGAACTCAGGATGAGCTCAGCAATGATTTAGCTAATGAGCTCCAGGTGAGGTCCAGGTGATATCACCTAAATATTTCACAGAAATGCATTTGATGTCATAGTGCCATAATTTAAATTTATAACCTTAAGGTTTTTCTCTAAACTATGCAAGTGCATAACAGTGTTGCCATGGTATCAGAGCTGTGCGGTACTCGAGTACTTGTACTCAAATTTTGCACTTTAAGTACTTTTTATGTACTCGGTACTCAGTCCAGAGTACATTTCAAAAAAGTTCTTGTACTTGTACTTATTTAATTTAAAAATGTAAAAATGGACACGAGTACATTGGTTGTACTCGAGTACATTTTTTGTACTCGAGTACATTATTTCTACTCGAGTACATTATTTCTTTTGTTGTACTCGAGTACATTTAATGTACTGGAGTACTTTTTGTACTCGGCATCTTTGTGTTAAGTTAACATTACCACTACTATAGTTTATATACATACTACATATTCAAATTTATCACCATAATTATAATGCTTTAGCAGCTAAAGTTTAACAGTTCGGCAATATTCGGAATAAATCCTCGATATGGGAAGTGCCCTTTTTTATCTATAGTAGTGCCGTCATAATTTCATACGTTTTATTCTGCAATACAGAATGTGCATTAGTAGGTATTATTTTAAGTGTTTTGGTTTTTGTTATACTGGGGTAAGTAGGATTTTAAATATTATTTTGTATTTAATTACCTACTCGATTAAGTTTTTGTTATATTTGGTAGGCTTAAAAAATTAGGTTATATTTTTGCATTCAATCTTGTTTTTTTGCAGTCAAAAATGCATGTTACTTTAATTTAATTTCGTGCTTGCAGTTAAATAATGTTTAGGCTATTTATTAAATAAAATATATAATAAATTACTTGCACGGATAGGTATACCTATAGTTAATAAAGTTTATCTCCACGCGGTCTATAATTTAAACTTTATTGTTGTCAACATTCGATAAAGAAATAACTTGTTATGGCCTAGGCCGATAAAAAATTTTATGAGGCAAGTAATTAGTTAGATTTTTTCTCGCTAGGGGTATTGTTTTGACAAATTAATCCTTTTCTAAGAAATTAACGTACTAAACTGGTTTAATTTATTTATAAAAAGCACTAATTTGTTTGTTTTACTGTTAATGTTTATTATTTTTTATTAAATTATTGTAAAATTAAATATGAATAATAAAACAAAAAGTGAGGTTAGGACCTTGCAATTTGACATTTCTGTCGATTTCTCAGTTGTGTTTTCTTTTTCTACGATTTAAATTATCTTTAAGTTTTAATTTGCTTTAAGTTTTCAGTGAAATTAAATGTTAAACACAGTGTAAACATTCCAAACTACCTATTTTTTAATAAAAATGCAACAAATTGAAATTAGATACCTATTTATTAAACAATTAATTGAATTAGATGTAATAGCAAGAGGGTAAGTAAACCATTTTCTTACAAAAATCCATTTCTACTTAAATCATGTAGCTAGGTATTGTCAAACTATTACTGCTTCTAAAAGGAATAATAATTATTGTACATTTAATGTAATCTTTAGCTAATAAATAAATGAGACCCAAAAAAACTGAGGTTAGGCCGCTTTCATTTTGAATTAAATTGACCTATATAAAGTGCTTTGAAGATAAAATGTTGTATGCCATTCGGCCAAGAAGTGTCTTTTTGTGCTTCGCTCAATTGTAGGCCTCCGCTACGCGTCGGCCTTCAAACTTTGAGCTTAGCACAAAAAGCCTTACTTCTTAACCTAATGACATAAATAACTATTATACCTATGTAAAAGAATAGTTAATCTATTTTAATATTATTTTTTTCTGTTTAAAATCGAAATAATTGGTTATTTGGAAAAAAAATATTCAAAACATAAATAAATACGTGTAGGTATTAAAGAAATATAAAAATGCAGTTCCCTAAGTGACCTAAACCTGGTATTTTGTTATGTTTAACTTTTAACAACTTTTTTTGCTAGATACTGAAACCTAAATTACATTTTAAGAGTTTTTGGAAAAAGAACTTTGTACATTGTACTTGTACTCGTGAGTACTTTTGGATTTTTTTGTACTTTGTACTCAAGTACATTTTTTTCAAAGTACTTGTACTTTTATTTGAGTACTTTTTTCTTGTACTCGGAACAGCTCTGCATGGTATATACCATAAGTGTTGCCAAGTTTTGGGAATGGATTTATCTTACCAAAGCTAATTATCGTATTTTTAAATATATTGTAACGTTTAAACTGTTCGTAGTGTGAATTAAAACACGCACTGGTTAATTAACGAACTAAACTATTTATTTAATAACTTAACTACACTTAAAACACTATAAAACTAACTAAACACTTAACTACTAATTATTTATATCACTACTAGTTCAAGAGTCTATTTATTTGCACTTATATTTATTTATTTCGACGCGCGTACTAAAACTTGACTGACTGCTCTGTGAGGCTCCGTTTCTTATATATTCAGCGCCTAGGTCTTCTGGAACATTCCAGCGAGCTCCACACTCTCGATTATTCGAGCGCCGACTCACCAGCGGTGACTCACCGGCGATGACTCATCGGCGATGAGTCATCACTCCGATATCCAGAGCGGTACTCGCTACATTGCCCCCGTCTTAAAACATTTTCGTCCCGAAAATGGTCCTCAGCTCCATGGCGATATTTACATAGAGATCCAAACTTCCAATGTGACGTCCTATAGAAGTAGCAGTCCACGGTCTTCCTTCCGGTTGTTCTTTTAGGATTGTGGCAACAGACAAGAATGTGTATGCCACTAAATCTGAAGATAACTTCCACCATACTTCTAATTATTCTCCAGTCTAAACCGTCAAGTCCACAATCAATCTTTGGTATCGCCAGGTTCATGATGTCCTTGGACAAAAGGGTATCCCTCAATTTATTTAAGGCATTTCAAACATCACGGTAGTTTGGCTTCTGATGGGAGAGCTGCTTCGTTACCAGATAGAAGATACTTCTGTTGCCTATCTGCTCATTATTCACAATTTCAAGCACCTCTCCAACTTTGGGATTGTGCCTTCGTAGCTCGTCGATCCGTCCAAACTTGTTTTTAAAAACAACCGCTATTCCCCTGGACATCCTTAAGTCTTCTGCAACACAGTGAGCCAAGGAGTAATCGGCCGAAACCGTGAACAGATCTTGTTGTTCTTCTCGAGTGACACCATAGCGAGCTTTTTTACCGCTCGAATATAAATACATGAAGTCTTCAAAAAGCAACTCGTCTTCCGGAGGATTAACTCGCCTTACTCTAGCATGGTTAATTTGGTCATCATTGTTTCCAGCGTAAGGAGCCAATCGGTTAAAATGGATCACTTTCGGCTTTCCTCTTGGTTGCTTCCTGATCCTGTAGATGATGTCATTTATTCTATCCATGACTTCGTAAGGTCCCTCCCATGATGTCTGCAGCTTCGGTGAATAACCACGACGGCGCTGAGGGTTGTATAACCAAACTAGGTCTCCAGGTTGAAATCCTCCATTTTCCGCCTTGATGTCGTATGCCTCTTTCATTCTATCACTGGCACTCTGGATGTTTAAACGAACTCGGCTGTGAATGTCGCTCATTTTTCTACGTAAATTGCTGACATAATCTTCTCCAGCAATATCTTCCCCTGGTAGGCAACCAAACCTCAGGTCACAAGGTAGACGAAGTTCACGTCCCATAACAATGCTAGCGGGTGTCTGGCCGGTTGTATCGTGGATAGAAGAACGGTACGCCAACAGGAACAGATGGAGGAAGCGGTCCCAGTCTCTTTGGTGATCAGAGACTACCTTGGACAGGTACCGGTTTATCGTTCGATTCATTCGTTCCACCATTCCATCAGACTGCGGATGTAATGCGGTCTTCCTCGTCTTCCGAATGTTAAGAATCTTACACACATTCTGGAACAGTATAGATTCAAAGTTCCTGCCTTGGTCTGAATGCATTTCCATTGGGACACCAAAACGACAAATCCACTCCTTAATAAGGGCATCGGCCACTGTGGCAGCTTCCTGGTTCGGCAAGGCGTACGCTTCCGCCCACTTGCTAAAGTAGTCCATTACAACGATGATGTATTTATTTCCAGATTCTGTTTCTGAAAATGGACCCGCCACGTCGATTGCAATTCTCTCAAATGGGCTGCCCACATTGTACTGTCGCATTGGGGCTTTTGGGCGCTTCTGGGGTCCATTGCTTGCCGCGCAAACGGCGCACTTCTTGCACCATTCCTTCACATCTCGTTGGCTGTTGACCCAATAAAACCGTTCCCTAAGTCTTCCGAGCGTCCTGGTCACCCCAAGATGTCCTCCAGTAGTTCCATCATGGATTTCCTGCAGCACTTCTGGTATCCTGTTTCTGGGGATTATTATCTGCTTCCGGTCTTCCCCCCCTTCTGGCATCTCCAGAACGCGCTTTAGAAGCCCGTCACTTAAGATGATGGAATTCCATTGGGCCCAGTACAATTTCACATTAGGCGAATATTGGGCGACTTCCTGCCACGTTGGTTTACGGTCGTTTTTCTTCCAATCGATGATAAGCTTCAAATCCGGGTCCCTTTCCTGGTCTTGTTGAACCTCAGCGGATTGCCAATGATCATCCACGATTGTAGTCCTGCGAACAAACTCATCCTTTTCTTCGGCCCTGAGACAATGTTTACAGTCTTCCGGGCATGGTCTTCTTGACAAGGCGTCTGCATTTCTATGGATGGTCCCAGCCCGATGTTCTGTGTCAAAGTCGAACTCCTGTAGTCTCTCAATCCATCTTGCTACCTGTCCTTCAGGATTCTTGAATTGCAAAAGCCATTTTAGGGCAGCATGATCCGTTCTTAGCAAGAATTTTCTTCCATACAGATACTTGTAAAAGTGTTCGACTGATTTTACTACTGCCAACAGCTCGCGTCGAGTAACACAGTAATTTCGCTCTGGTTTCTATAGAGTTTTACTGAAGTATCCAATAACTTTCTCTTTTCCTTCTTGAATCTGCGACAAAACAGCTCCGAGGCCCACATTGCTGGCGTCCGTATCCAAAATAAATTCGCCATCCGGAAGAGGATAACTCAGGACGGGTGAGCTGGTCAACGCGTCTTTCAGGTTCTTAAAGGCTTCTTGGCATTCTTCGTCCCATTGGAATCGTCTTTCTCCCTCTGTTAAACGTGTCAAAGGCTTAGCAACCTTTGCGAATCCAGGTACGTACCGCCGGTAGTAGGTGCATAATCCAAGAAAGCTTCTTAAGTCATGTTTGTTTTTCGGTACTGGCCATTCCCGCACCGTCTTCACCTTCTGTTTGTCCACTGCCACTCCTTGACTCGAAACAACATGGCCCAAATACTGCACTTCCCTCTGGAACAAGTGACATTTCTTCGGGCTTAACTTCAGGCCGGAACTTCTTAAGCGCTGAAAGACTTCCTTCAGGTTCCTCATATGGTCCTCAAATGATTTCCCAACCACAATGATGTCATCAAGGTACACCAAGCATGTCTTCCAGGAAAGTCCCTTCAAAACCATTTCCATGAGCCTTTCAAAAGTTGCAGGGGCATTACATAGTCCAAACGGCATGACAGTAAACTGCCACAGTCCAGCACCCACGGTAAACGCCGTCTTTTCTCTATCTTCTGGTGCCATTTCAACCTGCCAGTAACCGCTTTTCAAATCCAAAGTCGAAAATATTTGGGATCCAGCCAATGTATCCAGGGTGTCATCTATCCTAGGCAGAGGGTAGCTGTCCTTCTTCGTCACGTTGTTCAGCTGACGAAAATCGACGCAAAATCGAGTTGATCCATCCTTTTTCTTAACTAACACCACTGGGGAAGACCATGGGCTGTTGGATGGTTCGATCACCCCTTCCTTCTCCATTTCATGCACAATTTTATCAGCTTCCTCTCGCTTGGCAAGTGGCAACCTTCTTGCCGACTGTCGAATAGGCTGTGCATCACCGGTGTTAATTTTATACTGTACAGTTCTTGTCCTACCCTTCTTTCCTTGTCCATAATCAAAGACGTCCTGATAGTTGTGTATCAGATCTCTCAGCTTTATTCTCTCATTTGGTTTTAAGTCCTTTGAAGAAGTCGAAAGCAGAGTCGTCAATTCATTGCTAATTTTCTTGGCCGGAACTCCAGACTCACGAATGCTTCTAATAATTGAGGAAACAGGAGAACAGTTCCCCAAAACGATTCCTTTTTTCAAGTTCACAGAGTAACCATTAACATTCAAAACTCTTACAGGCACTTCTTTTCCGACACGTATTAAAGTCTTCCCTACTACAACTCCTCGACCGACCTCTTTGTCATCAATTCTCGGCTCCAGAAGCATTATACTTCCATCTTCTGATTTACAATCCAAGGAAGCCTTCAATATCATCTCGCTGTGTTCCGGTATCAAAGCATCTTCTGTTAGCATTACACAAATATTCTTTTCTTTTGATCGATGCAACACGACTTCTTCTCCATTTACTCTCAATATTCCTTGTTGAAAGTTTAGTTCAAATCCTATAGAGTTCATAATGTCCATGCCTACAATAACTTCATCTTCAATATCTGCTACTAATGCTCGATGTTTAAATTTCGTGTTTCCTATGACCATCGTGATGTCCACTTCTCCATGAACAGTAGCAGTATCTCCTGTTGCAGTACGTAGTCGCCGATTGGTAGATTTTATCTTCGACTTTTCGACAATATCTGGCCGAATAATTGTCTTCGTCGCACCTGTATCCAGCAGCAGCACATGTAACTTTCCATTAATAAAGCCATCCACAAAAACACTGCTGGACTGATGTAGAAGAGATGCGACACGTTCGATATCCTCTGGGGCATGCTGGTTACAGGTCGAAGGTTGCCCCTTTTCCTCGACCCTATCTAGTTTTCCGACTGAGACGAAGTCGGCGCCACCTGACTTTCTCTGCAACGACTTCGTATATGTCCTAGCTTTCCACATCTCCAACACCGGATTTCCTTCTTCTCTGGTAGATTTTCTTTAAAAACTCGCCTGATTGCTTCAATTATACTGGGTTCCTCCTCTTTCTCTTCCTCGACTCTCCTTATTCTAGGCTGGCTCCTGCAGCTCTGCTTTGCCGCCTCGAATTCCAAAGCTCGAGCCAATGCATCAACCAGTTGGCTCGGACGAGCCAGTGTTAGAGCCTGTCTTGTTTCGTTGTCTCGAAGTCCATCCAAAAAGGCTTGAACCGCTAATCGTTCCATAACGGTTGTTGGAGTAGCTGGATAGGCTAGCCGGACCAAGCGTGCAATATCAGCCTCAAATTCTTGTAAAGTCTCGTTTGATTTCTGGCAGCGGTTCTTTAGTTGGGAATGGTAGACATGTTCCAGATGTGTCTGGCCATATCGCAGTTCCAGGTGTTTCACCAAGGCTTCGTAATCTTCTTGTTCGTTTGGAGAAAGTGTCTGCAAGATGTCCGTTGCATCTCCGCGTAAAGCAAGAGTACCCAGCCATTTGCTTTTGCAGCTGCCTCAAACTGACGGATGTAATTTGTCCAAGAAGATTTTCCATCGAACTGAGGTGGTTTCATCCGTACTCGGCTTCCCTCCGGCACTGCTCCTGGTTCCGTCAGCATCATAGGTAAATTTACAGCTTTCAGTTTACTATTTATTTCTCTAATTTTGACCTCCAATTTCTCGTTCAATTTTTCTTCTCTTGTATCTAATTCCCTCATTACGTTATTCAATTCCATCCTTACATCGTCAACTTTCTGTCCTACTTTCTCTTCTAATTCCATCCTTACATCGTCAACTTTTTGTCCCACTTTCTCTTCTAATTCATTGACATTTTCTAGAATCTTCTGTTCCAAATATTCCTTTAAATTTTTAGAATTTTCCAGAATTTTCTGCTGCAGTTCGCTAGAATTTTCCAGCATTTTCTGTTGCAAATCGTCCTTTAAATCGTTGACATTTTCTAACATTTTCTGTTGTAACTCGTTAGAATTTTCTAAAATTCTCTGTTGTACTTCGCTAGAATTTTCCAACATTTTCTGTTGCAAATCGATTTTTAGTTCTTTAGAATTTTCTAGCATTTTCTGTTGCAACTCGTTAGAATTTTCCAGAATGTTCTGTTTTAAATCACCTTTCAAATTTTGCAACAATAAATGCATATCACACGAACCTTCAAATAAATACGTATCTGGATTTTCACCCTCTTGTTCCAACGCTTCTCGAAGCCGCTGCTGCAACACATTCTTTTTTCCAGTTGTTTCACATTCCCTTTCTTCTAGCTCCCGCTTAAGGTCCGCCACTTTTAAGTCCATTAACGAAACCATTTTCGCGAAGTTTCACACTAACCGCACTCCTGACACCAATTGTAACGTTTAAACTGTTCGTAGTGTGAATTAAAACACGCACTGGTTAATTAACGAACTATTTATTTAATAACTTAACTACACTTAAAACACTATAAAACTAACTAAACACTTAACTACTAATTATTTATATCACTACTAGTTCAAGAGTCTATTTATTTGCACTTATATTTATTTATTTCGACGCGCGTACTAAAACTTGACTGACTGCTCTGTGAGGCTCCGTTTCTTATATATTCAGCGCCTAGGTCTTCTGGAACATTCCAGCGAGCTCCACACTCTCGATTATTCGAGCGCCGACTCACCAGCGGTGACTCACCGGCGATGACTCATCGGCGATGAGTCATCACTCCGATATCCAGAGCGGTACTCGCTACAATATTTTTATAATTAATTTATGAATTATACTTAGCACTTGCTAGGTATATATATACATGTTTAAAAATTATAATCAGATGCAAGTTAATTTTTTAAATTTTATTAATAACATGTTTTAAATATTTTATATTTTATTTAAAAAAATAAATATTTATTTTAATTAATTTTTGCATTTTTAGTCCCTTAAGTAAAATCATTAATGAAATCCCTTTGATTTCATAATGAATTCATTGTGTGACTCATTAAGGATCTCACGTTGCTCATCAAAAGTGCAACATTTATGCGTGCCACAGTGACATCACTGAATAAATCAGCAATGATTTCACGTTGATTTCACAACGAATTCATCGTGTGACTCATTAAGGATATCATGTTGCTCATCAAAAGGGGAACACATATGCGTACCTCAGTGACATCACTGAATGAATCAGCAATGATTTCACGTTGATGTCTTAAATGATGTCATAATTGTTATCTGGGTGGTTAAAAATGTCTATATTTTTCTGTTGTTTAGACATGCACGTTTTTATCATCAAAAGTTTTGTCCATAAAGTCTAACTTTTCGAAAGCTGACACATAGCAGAGTAAAACATCTTTGGTTATTGTTTCCACATTTTTTCTGCTGAGCCAAATTTAAAGTGATATTCTTTTTCGTAGCGATCCTTGATATTTTCTGGCAATAAATTTGAACTTAAGGCGGCCGCTTCAGCACGAATATTTTTTTGGTATCTTCTTGAATGTCCATCACGATTTTAACGAATTTTACAAATAAACAACCGTTACCAATAGCATGCCCTGTGCACTCGCCTTAAACAAACAAAAACCACATTTTTGTCTAGTCGACTTTGGTTTTAGTTTACACTCGAGGCACATGTGGCAGGAGCTGCGGCTAATCTTGACGGTTGCTTGTTAAAAATAAGATAAAATTCACTTGAATACATGTTCATTATTATATTGTTAATTGGTTTAGTTTAGTAAATACCTTTAATATTTTAAAATAAAATACATTTATTTCTGCTTTTTAAATATACAATTTAAATAAACTATCATGCCTTTTATTTTTTTCTATTTTGACTGTCAAGATTTCACAGATAACCTAAATTAAAACCATAACCTAAAACCAATAAATGTCAGGCGGGTACAACCAAAGATAATATCTTTGGGTACAACCACAGACCTACAAACAAAATGGACTAGCCTTTCCCATTCAAAACACACAATGTTTTGTTGCCAAGAACTATTTAGATTAGGGGTAAAGGGGTAAGGGGTATTTATAAACAAGTTCCCACACCAGTGGCGTTCTGTTTTTAGGGATAAATAAAAATATTAAATTGTATATTTTTTATTGTGTTTTGCAATCCTATGTAAAAATTATATTTAATATACCTACCTATATAAATATATAGGTATAACAAAATACTAACCTTGTCAGTTAGTGTTCCAGATGATGTAGAATCTGGCTCTTTAAATCTAAAATGTAAGTGAATTCATTTATTTATTCAGTTTCTACGCCCCTGGCAGGGTTTGTTTTGTAAATAAACTAACCTATGAAAAGAAAGTTTTAAATTCTTGGATCCAAGTCTTTTACAAACGTACCACTGCTTCACCATTTTTATATCACTCACTATTGGTATTTTTCACTATAAAATCAAATAAAAAATATAAAGTATCTTTTACGTAAAATATACATACTTCAAAGTCAAATGTGACAACTGAGGGAACATATTTATTTTTGTTCCTTACCACTCTTTTCAATGTAAATAAACCGGTCCATTTGTTTGTAGGTACAACTATAAGTAGCGGCATAGCGGGACGAGTGTGCGTAACAAGGAGCGTCAAATATGTGACAGTGGAGTATCTATATGATTTATTATCTATAGATAATAAATCATATAGATATATCATATATGATCAATAGCTATTAAAGCCCGGTTTTCTTGATAAAAGCATTGGTTTTGCTATAGCATGAGGTTTTTTAAATTTGATCATGACATACAAATTGACTGTCAAATTTAAAAAATTACGTTTTTTTTAGATATTAAAATAAGGTGACCAACCGTTCTGATTTAACCAGAACTATACTGTTTTTGAGAACCATGTTCTGGTTGTAAATTAAGTAAAGTAAAAGTTCTGTTTTTCAAAAGCTTTTCTTTTTTTTCTGTTTTTATACCTACATATACCTACAATACTAATTAAGCCATAAACATAAAATTATATTTTCCACTTTGCCAGACTTTTCGCCCAATCGTGCAACGCTGCTCGCCCTACTCCCACTAAATACATCGCACTTGGCTCTCCCCAAACGAACTAATAGTTCGGAACTATTTTAGTATTGCGCATGTCCCTGACGTCTGCGCGTTTTATTGTGGTTAAATATTGTAATATCTATTGTTTTTTATATTTCAAACTCTAAATGCAAAAGAATTACCCATATTGTTGTGTTGAAATGAAGTAGGTACTAATAAAACAAATTCACTCCCAAGAAAAATATAGTTTTAAAAAATCTTAATTTGTAATAATATTATGTTAATAGAAATACATGTAAACATTTTATAAAAAATACAGATTTTTTATAAGAGTTCTGGTTTTTCTTTCAGGAGAGTTGGTCACCTTAATTAAAAGGTATTATGAAAAGTATAAAACAACATAAGGCCGATATTGCATATATAAATAACATTATAACTATACTATTATTTCAATTTTAATTATTAGTTATAGCAGTTAGAACCGTTAAATAATTTTTTCAAATTTAAATATGTTATCATTTCAGGCCGGATATTCCCTGTGAAACGCGATAGGACACATTTTTGATTTGTTAAATTTATTTTACAATTACATGTTTCTTCGATTTAAAAAAAGATTGTAAAAATGCTTTGGTTAAAGATTTTCATGGTGTTTTTGTGTAGTTTTGTTGGCGTTCATTTAAAACAGTGTTCTATGAGTTTTAAATGTAGTAAGGAAGTGTATAGATCACATTTCTCTTATTGCCTAGCAAAAAATAAATTAAAATGTTGTGATGTAGAATTTGAAGTTCATTATAAAATCAAACATACGGATTATAATCCGTATGAACAGTTAAAAGGCCCGACAGAAATTGTGGATCCAGCTAGTGGTGCAGTGTTGCAAGACTATTTAAAAAACAAAACAACGTTTAATTTTGATGACTTCATGAACATTTTGAACGATTTAAAAATAACAGGACATATCGAACAATTTAATTTGAGCAAAACTAAAATTGTAAATTTGACTTCAATTTTTACAGCTGCCTTTTTAAAGAATTTAGATTTTTCACAAAATTGTATTAAATTTGTAGACGATAATTTTTTTTATAATTTAATTTCATTAGAAACACTTAATTTCCAAAATAATAAACTCGAAAAATTAAATATGCACATATTTCGTAAATTAGAGTCATTAGAGTATATTAATTTAAATAATAATCATACAAAATTGATTGACCCCAAAGCATTTTTTAAGTGTATTTCGTTGAAAACAGTGCAAATAGCAAATAACTCTATTTCGGGTGCGATTCAATTGGAGTTTATATCCAGGCAAGTAATAAGTTTAGATTTGAGCAACAATAATTTGATTGAAGTTCCAAAATTATATAACTCAAATGTTGTTAAAGGTGTAATGAACGTGGTGCTAAATTATTCAAATAATGCAATTGGAAAAACAAACGCGCATGTAAGTATATATATATTTACTTGGCTGGTTCAAAAAAATCAACTATTTTTTCTCTCTAAAATTTCGCACTGAAATTTTTTCACGGTACCAAAAATAGACACCTGTGAAAACCGTAGGCCTTTTAAATTAATTCCACTGAAACACCTACTATTTCTGGAAAGAATTCAATAAAAAGGTTTTAATCAATCAAAAAGAATTTTAATTAATTCTTTACAAAAATAGTAGGTGTTTCAGTGGAATAAATTTAAAAGGCTAATTAAACATAGTAATTTTTTGAATGACTTTTTTTATATAAGAGAATAACTAACTAATGAATTTGCCTAAAATTGAAGTAAAAAATGCATTTGACATAAATTTAACTTCCACTTTGAATATCTTTTGAACTCGTTGGTTTATCGAAAAATGATAGGAGACATTTTTTGTAGAGCGTTTAATTTCCCACAAGAATATATATCGCGCTTAAAAATCTGTTAATTAGTTTATGAGCTAGAAAATTATAAAGAAACAAAACAAAATTTTCCATGTTATTTAAATGGGAAATGGAAATTGTCGATGCGCGACCTCTAAATATTAAAATTAAGAGGTCCGCGGTTTTTACAGGTGTCCTTTTTTGGCACCGTGAACATATTTCAGTGCTAAATTTCAGGAAAAAAAATAGTTGATTTTTTTGAACCAGCCTAATATTTACCTTCAGTATAAGTATACTTATACTGAAAGTAAATATCTCTACTATCGATACCATCACCGTCAGTCCGGATTATCCTTTAGGCTCTAAGTAGGCTGTTTTATTATTTTAAATTTGAACACTGCTGTGACAATTCTGACAGGTGTTTCTTGACATATCCCATAACCTATCATTCTGCATTAAGTTATTGCTAATGTCAGTCATTTTGCCGGTTATTGCGACTAATTTACACTAGGACAAAAAGGTAACCCTTCTGACAGGCCTGTAAACTCATCGGACATTAATCCTATTGAGAATTTGTGGGCTATATTCAAGACCAAGTTGCTGTCATTCAGGTATGGTTTCGAGATGACAAAATAAAGGAAATTGCAAAAAAAAGTCTATGCCAAAACGAGTTAAAGCTTTAATAAAGGCCAAAAGGGGGACATAATCTATATTAAATTATACTAAAATATTTATAAACTAGTACTGTTTTGTTTGAACTAAACACAGATTATAAAAGTTATAAATCGAAATGTATTTCTTGAAAATGGACAGTTTTTTACAGTAAAAGTAAAGAAAATGTTTTATGAGCACTGTACAGTGGAGTCCGTGTCCGAATTTAAGTTATAGTTTACTGCCGGCGAAATTAAAAGGTCAGTACAATGTTCATATAAACTTTTCAAATATTGGCGTTGAGAATCTATTTATTTATTTATTTGTTTATTTATTTGTTTATATCCAACAGGCACAGGGACCCAATTACAGGAATAAGTTTTATACACATTGTATTTAATTAAATCCCAAATCTTTCTTAATCAATATCCATATCCAAAATCTACATCCCCATCTTGATAATTATCCACATTTGACGTTTTTATAATCATTATTACCTTATAAATCAATAATTTAAATTATTTGATTTCATTTAACAAAAATTTTGTATTTTTGTATTCAGATAGTAAAATAAATTTCACATTTAGTATTATTTTACAAGAAAGGCACTTTATTTTAACGATTGTATGACATTTGACAACTGTCAACTAACTTAAAACCAACTTCAGCCCGTGACTAAAAACCTGTTGCTAACTTCAGCCCGTGACTAAAGCGCCATAAAGCCACAACTTGTCAATGTGTATTTAAAAGGTCACTTAGTGTCATGGAAACATGTACGATAAAGGGCGTTTTAAAGGTGGGAGTAGAAAAATACCTTTTTAAAAAAATCAAATGACAATAGTATGCCATCGCAGACGTCTGATTTTTAACATGAAAACAATTTTGAAATGTCCTCGAAAATGTCTTTAATTTACTTACATACCTATATAAAGATGTACCGTGAAAAAATTTCTGTGTTCTTGTTTTTTTCACTTTTTTTTCACTTTTTTTAAAATGTTTTTTTCACTGTTTTTAAAATGGTTTTTTTTCTTATTAATCCAATTAAGCATAGTTTTAGCCTTTTTGATCCTTTTTTCGCAAAGATTCCAATGCATCAAACGTAAATTTGACCAATGCATAAAACGTAAACTTTCTGCCGTGGCATCGGGGACGAAACTACGTATTTTCAGTCGAGGTAGTAAGAAAAACCATTTTGTTGTCGTAAAAAAAAATGGAGAACACAAGATAATTCTAACAAAAGTATAATAAACTAAAAAAGCATAAATAAACAAACTGTTCAACAATAATCACTTTAAGTTTTAGCTTTTTAAATTAAATACAGATCTCCCATATATTTTTATTATTTTGAAATTTTTGTCGCGATATATTTTAGCATTATTGAACAATTTAAATCCTCAGATTTGCTGATAAGATTTAATATTTCAAATATTTGTTTTCCAAAATGGTTTACACATAGGCTGAGCGTGTTGAAATCATTTTTATGCATGGTGCAATAAATCGATCTTCACACTGCAGTGGCATTTATGAACTACACCCTGGCAAAACAGTGCGTCATAAATATGTTCAAGAGCTGGTTGCAAAATTTGGACAAACAAGATCTGTTTGCAATCGAAAAAGAAACCAACCTAGGATACTCAATGAAGCCACCCATATTAAGGTTCTTGGTCAGTTTGGAGTAGATCCCTCAAAATCACTCCGTTTGGCGTCTATATTAACAGGGCTTTGTCCTAAGTTTGCTAGGAAGGTGTTGAAACATCACAAATTCCACCCATTCAAAATGCATATTACACAAGAACTTGGCGATGATGATGCAGACAGGCGTTTAGAATTTTGTGAAATCATGACCAATAAAATAACAAATCAAATCCAAATACTAAAAAACATTTGCTTCAGTATTGAGTATAATTTTTATCTAAATGGAAATTGTGGTTATTGGAACATAAAAAATCCTTATCTCATAAGAGAAAAGCATACCCAGTATCATTATAATGTGCAATTTTCAAGAGCTTTCCAATGAGGTATCACAAAGAGGGTGTTGCCTTCTAAAAAAATTAGTTGGGGTGGCTACAGCCCCAGGGGTTCCTTGGTTAAGGTCATTTTTGTGGTCATGATTCACATCATAAACCAGTATACTGGTGAGTATACTCATTTTATAAGTTCCGAAGTGAATTAAGCATGCTTTCTGTTCTCCCCCTGCAAAAATTTTTAAAGATCATCGCTTAAAGTTTTGTGAAAAATCAAAGCGTCACTCCTGTGTAACATTGTCACTTTTGTTGACAGACTTGTCGACTAGTGTTTTAAAGATATACCTCTTCCGGAATCTGTTTACATTAACAACCAAAGAAACAAAGAACTTAAATTATTTAGCTCTATTTGTGAGTTTGGTTTATGTAAGATATTGGAACAGGGCTCAACTGTGAATTAGATCATCCTTTAATTATATTCAGCTCTTAGGTATTCTAAAAAGCATGTTTGGTTTCTTTTAGAGCACTTATTGACCTTTGCATTTTTTAACAACTGAGTGTCTACAAAAACTAAAGAAATAATGGTCACAAACCTAAAGCGTGCATGTCGCATTGATTTAAGTAATAAAAATTATTTCACAATAGACTGAGTATTATATTATAATGAAATACCTAATCACCTTTTTTGTAATGTTCCGTCACTGCCACGTGCAGTCCATATTTTTAAAGATAGAACACAGAGACAAGGAATGCGAATAAAATGCGAAAATGATTTCTGTCGATACGTAGAATAACTCATATATTATTTATACAGGGTTTTAAATATTTCTAGTACGTAAAGTAGACCCAAGAAGAAGTCAAAAAGTCCTTTGGCGTTTTTCGATCTGACTTACCTTTAATTAGTTATTAATTAAATTAAGTCGCCAATCACAGACTTGCATTAGCGACAAACTTACCTAAAAACAGAAATTAAGGTCAATTCACACTACCTACTGTCGAATTTCTACAAAAATGTATTTTTTTTAAATTGATATTTAATTTTTAATTTTATTATTAAAAAATCTACAAATTGATTATTAAAAAACTTTTGTTTTATTTAAATTAGGTGCTAAAAATTTGTTGTTTTTATTATTGAGGCATTGTTGTTAATTGAGAAACACATTGCATTTTGGAATTCTGAAATAAAAAAATAAATAAAAATCATAAAAAACATATTTTCTAGAAATCCGATAGCTATAAACTATCGTAGTGTGAATTGGCCTTAATTGTATAGTTGTCACCAAAGATAATACCTAAACAATATCTATTTGTAAATTGCAGACATCTATTAGTTCGATTCTTAGCGCCTACAACTTTTTTTTTTATTTTTATTTATATAGCGAAAAGGATTAATATTTAATTTTACATTAATATTTTAAATTATTTACCTTTCCTAATCATTTTTCTACAGTTATATAATATAATATGTAATTATATGTTGTTGAAAAATTGGGCGGGGGGGGGGCCAATGGGGCTGGGTCGGTTGGGTCGGGTTGTTGAGTTTGGGTTGGTCTCATAGCTTCGCAAGAAGTAATTCTTTACTTAGATTATTATAATAAACCCTAAATTAAATGTTTGCGAAAAGTAGCCGGCCCTGGCGCTAGACGCTTGTGTAGAAACGCTATTTGCAAATGTCAATGTCAATCATAATTATTAAATCATTAAATACATTTTTGGGTGATAAAACGTGTTAATGGTTATGAAATGTATCGTTGTTGGATGCGGAAATGTTACCAATTTGTAAGTATTGACTATCCTGCCGTCCTAAGCCAAAGAGACGCATCTCATTATTATTATTATTAAATTATTCTCTTAGCAAAAAAACGCATTTTAACTATACATACATTTTAAGTACTAAATAGCTCTTAAAAATTGCTAATTAAATTAAAGGTATCTTATGAAAAAATACAATAAAGCGCTAAAAATGTGGAGTTGCGTCTTTTTGGCTTAGCACGGCAGTATCGCTCTATAGAGTAAAAATACTGTTTGTTAATTATGAATTATTTAGGATTGCTTGTTTAATGGTAATTTAGTCCAGGCCAAGTCCGGGCTACTTATGGTTGTTCCAAAACCAAGTGTTGGCAAGATGGATTTTTCATGGTTGGTTTTGCCAAAAGTCCACACTCAAAAGCCTTGTACAAATTCCTATATGATAAGTTTAAAATCGTATAAGTAGCCTAGACTAAATTACCAAATTTTGCATTATTCTCTTAACACGTTGACTGCGTCGTCGGTCTCCGGGGACCGATGGCGCAACTGCGTTTCTATGCGGCTAGATATGTGCTTAAACTACTCATGGTGCGGGAGCTGTATCTTCGAAACGAAAACCTCTATTTTCGCATTAAATATGGCTTTTTGATCCTTAAGAGGTACAGAACTTTAACAAACGTCTAACCTTCCATCGGTCTCCGGAGACCGGTACCGCACTGGAGTAATATTTATTTCTAACATGCGTTATCGGTCCCCAGAGACCTATATTTAAATCAGCTGTTTTCTGTCAAATTTTGCTTTCGTGTTGTGTAGTATTACAAAACTGTGTTATTCTACAAATGTATACGTATCAATTCTTGATCTAACAATAATTATTATAGTGTTATGTTATAGTGTTGCAAAACTGCGTTATTTTAGAAATAAATAAGTGTTGGTTGTTCATGTAATAGTTATAAAGGATGGCTTCACGCGCAAGAAGAATGCTACTTCTCGCAATAAAGGCAGATACAAAATTAGACAATCAAGCGGAACTCGTAGCTGAGATAGAAAATGAAATAGAAGAAAGGGACAGCCACCTTGATAATGAAGAAGAAGCGGTAATGGATCACGACCAGAAAGAAAATTCCCCTGAAGTAATGGAAAGTGAAGATGTTGGCGAACATCAGAAAACGCAATCCAAAGATTGTTTTAGTGATTTTGGCAGCGATGACTCTGTTGCAGACAAGAATTATGAGCCCACGTCTTCGGAAGGCTCGTCAGCAGACTTAGCAGGAACCGATCCTGGAACTGACAATTTTTCGGAGACTGAGGAAGATGATGACAATGTGAATGCTTCAGTAGACGATGATAATTATACTTTTCCGGACGAAAATGACTGGGAAGACATTGTATCTTCAGACCAGTTACCTTGTACACAGCAACCGGAAGAAGCTGTACTGAACATCAATGGACCAATATTCAAACCACTTGATGCATATAAATTATTTTTAACTGATGAGATTCTGGACATGATTGTTCTAGAGACAAATAGATATGCATTGCAGTGCTTGAGTGACGTAACAGCATCCAAGTCCAGACTAAAAGTATGGGTTGATACCACCAAAGAGGAAGTCAAACGTTTTTTTGCAATCGTATTGGCAATGGGATTGGTTCAGGAACCTGCACTAAATTTGTATTGGTCGAAGGATAGTATGTTCAGAAATGAGTTTATCGCGACCACTATGACCCGCGATCGATTTCTAGTTCTTCTTCGTTGCTTACACTTTTGTGACAATACCAACGAAAGACTGACCGAAGGCAATCGACTTTATAAACTAAAAAATCTATTGGATATGTTAAATCGCAATTTCCAATCCGTTCTATCTCCTGGAAGAGCGGTAGTCATCGATGAAAGTTTGATTCCTTTTCGAGGTAGACTACTTTTCAAGCAGTATATCCCAAATAAAAGTCACAAATATGGTATTAAATTGTACAAACTCTGTACTGTCGATGGTTATACCCATAACATAATCATTTACACCGGAAAAAATGAGAAGAAGATCGGGAAGTCTCATTCCGAAAGCATAGTTTTTGATCTCTTGGCATCGTTGAATGCGTTAGATGGTCATATGCTTTATGCCGATAACTTCTACTCATCTTTACCATTAGCAAAGAGTCTTTTTGACCAAAAAATGCTGTACTGCGGTACACTGAGGACAAATAGAAAGGGCATTCCCAAAATTTTTAACAAGAAAATGAAGAAAGGCGAAATATTTGGCAAGCAATACGATTGCTTGAAAATCATAAAATGGGTTGATAAACGCCCTGTTTTGATGCTCAGCACTGATCCAAAACACGAGGCTTGTCTAACTGCCACAGGAAAGAAATCTAGAAATGATGAAGACATTATGAAACCCAAGGCTGTAATAGATTATAACAAGGCGAAAAAAGGCGTAGACTACAGCGATCAGATGTCGTCCTATCATTCGGTTTTACGTAAAGGACTGAAATGGTATCGCAAACTGGCATTCGAACTGTTATTTGGTACTGCTGTTGTAAATGCATGGATAATATATAACAAACTATGTACACCGAAAATGTCCATAACGGAATTTAGAAAAGTACTTGCAAAGCAATTGATGGAGCCAGAAATAGCAAATGAAGCACCCAATAACCAACCTCCAAGAAGATCTGTACATAAATTAATGAAGCCAACTGGACCGGGGCGCAAAAAGAGGAAGATGTGCATTGGATGCTATCGCAAATTACGTCGTACCATGGATAGCCGTACTGCAAATAAAAAAGTTACGAAAGTGATCAGTTATTGTAACGATTGCACAAAAAAACCAGGAATGTGTCTCGACTGTTTCAATAATTTACATAGAAACTAAGTTTTTTTTCTATGAAGTTTCAGTAGTGAACTTCTTTTTATACTGTTTGATTTTTTTAACAGTTTATCAGAAAATTGATATTTTGTGTTTGTAAGCAATATGTATATTTATTTCTTAAGTAATAAATAACGTTGAAATAAAAAAGTTTTATTTGAAGCTAAAATAATTTTAAAAATGATATAGGTAACTAAATGTTAACCATCTTTCTGTGCGGTTACGGTCCCCGGAGACCGATGCTGACGATGTCACTTCTGTTGGGGGAATTGGTAAACAGAATCCTATACAGAAAATACTGATATCATTCATAAATTTTGCGTCAGATGTCGCTTTATCTTTTTTAACATATCGGTCCCCAAGGACCGATACCGCACAGCAGACTTTACCAGCATCGGGCTCAGAAGACCGATACCGCACTTGAAAGATTAGGCTCAGTTTTAGCATCCGCATTCAACGTGAAGAATTAAGACTAATTGAAGAATTAAGACTAATATTTTTAGGTTTGCACTCCCCAAACAAAAAAACATATTCATTTTATTAATTTACATTTGGTAACATGAATTGACTGCAACTGACCCAGACTTACCATAACTGTTGTATACCGATTATGTATATAATATGTATGTACATATAGATGTATGTATTTTATTTTTTATTATATTATTACTATAGTATACAATAAATAAATTTTATATTAATACTTGTTTTATTTAAAATACAGCAGCAAATACAATATATAAAGGCACCCCACGGAGCATCAACATTCAAATATGGCGCCATATATGTTACAGAAATCTACTTTAATTTTTGGCATTGCTTAGGTATTGTAGACCTAGATGGCGTAACTTTAGCCGCTGGCGCTAGTGCAGTTTCCAATCTATGGGGAGTATTATCTTTGGTTGTCACCAGTTTGTCTCTTGTATCTCTCTTCCTGGTATCTGTCACTAGTTTGTCGCACCTTCACTATGACTCATTCTGCCAAAGTATTCTGGCGTATACGCCTCTGATTGGCTAAAAATTCCAAAGGACTTTTCGTCTTCTTCTTGGCTATGCTATACGCCCTTAAATAGTTTACACTATTTTTAACACCCTGTATAAAAGTGTTGAACTAATAACATCACATTACTCTTTACATTTCATGAAAAATGTATTATAGGTATGTGGTATCGATAATAGAGAAATTTACCTTGTAAGGTGGTAATTTACAATAATTTTATTTTAAGATTTTTAGGATATTCCATATAATTTTACAGTATATCCGAACGTTTGGCCGTTTGGTGGCATATTTGACATATCATTAACTTTTGACTTATCAGATAATAACATTGAATTCATTGAATATTGGAAGAAAAATGATACCAAAATAATTAGTATGTTTTTGAGAAACCCAATTGGTTGTAATTGTGCCAATTTAAATGTTATTAATAAATATAAAAATTTAATAAAAGTGGACAAAGAATGTACCAGTCCATTGCAAAATAGAAGAATTTATTATAAATCATTTAAAACTGATTTCAAATGTCCGATTAAAAATGAAGCTCATCAATGTCTAAATAAATGCGAGTGTACTTGGAAAGGCGAGGATTTTTTGGTGGACTGTAAAAATCAACAACTTCAAAATATTCCATCATTTCAAAATCTGAAACTACATTATATTTACAGTATTTTTGAAAAATTAAAAATTGATATGACCAATAATTTATTGACCCATCTGGGCAAGATTGATGCCAACCAAATCACGCATTTGTTTTTATCTAATAATAAAATAAAACTTGTTTCATGGATTCCACCAACAGTTGAAGTAAGTAATAAAAAAGTATTGTTTTTTATTGATTTTAATATTAATATTTAAGGTATTACATCTTGATCACAATAATCTTAGAAGTTTAAGTGGAAGTATTTTCAACGCATTATTGGATTCAACAATATTGACTGGTTTAACTCTAGATAACAATCCATGGGAATGCATATGTGAAAAATGGGAATTTCAGAATTTTTTATTAAAAATGGATACAAAAAATAACATTGTAAGTGCAGCAAAAAATAACTATTTCACTATGAGCGATGCATTTTTTGAATAAATTATAACAATAAACCTTAAAATCATATTAAAGTAAACATTCGCGAAAATCCGTTCGTACAATATTATAATTAAACGTGCACCATTGACCGTTGATTAAAAAATTTAATAGAAATATATAAAATATATTTTTTTCTGTAAAATATCAACCTAAAATAGTATATTGTTTACCGAGCCTGGAATCATAGCAATTACTCCCGATGATGAAAGTTCCTGAGCGAGCCGATAGGCAAGTGAAGGAATGTATTAAAATTCTAAGCATAATTCATATAACAAACCATATACCTACCTAAATTCAACCGTTTTTGAAATATTCGCATTTGAAACGTTATCATCAAATATTTTTTTAACTGTTACAAATCAAGAAGAGTCAGGATAACAAAATGTTTATTGAGAATAAATAACTATAGTGACATTATCATAATGTCATTATATCAATATTAATTGTAAAGTGAATAAAAATGCCGTACTCAGACAGAGAAATACAAACTACCCTGGCGAAAATAAAGCGTGCACGAAAAGTGTGCAATAAGTGTGTATTTAGAGTGCAAGTCTTTATAAAAATGCGCATAGACGCTATTTTGTGGTAATGTCACACTTTTTGAAATAATTTAGTTTTTTCACTCTTTATGCACATTGACATCACGCTTTTTATTTATCACTTGTCACGCTTATATTAAATTATTTTTTTGCACATTGTTTGCACAGTTTTAGTACATTGTTTAAAGACAATTTTGCAAAGCTTCAGTCTATCTTACGCATGTCACATTTTATACACACTGTTAATGTGCTATAAAAAGGTGTAATATAAGCGTAATAAATGGTAAAGTTTTGGTTTTGCACATTGTTTCATGTTCCATTTCCCACCCTCTGCACATTGTTCTCAAATAATTTTGCACACTTTTTGCACATTTCATTTTCGCCAGGGTATTTTAACATATTATCTTAAAAATAATTTAAATATTTCAGAAACGGTTGAATTTACACTGAGAGAAAAATATTATAAGAAATATAATTTTTTTTAATAATGGCTATAATAAATCTCATACCTATTTGGACAATAAATCGATTCATTACTGTTATCATCTAAAGATTAGTAAGACGATTTTATAACGTTTAAAATATATTTCTACATAGTATTTATAATTTAAGATGCTAATATTCTTTTATGTTTTGAAAAATTTCTATTATAAATAAATAAATTATAATTTAATTTATTATAATTTAAGATGCTAATATTCTTTTGTTTTAGAACATTTCTATTATAAACTGCACGGCATAAGTTAGGGATATTGTCAATAAACTTTAAACAGGTGAAAAATTTAATATTATTTATTTTTTAAATTAAACATATCTTATTTTAATTTATCAAAAAAATATTATTAACTACTAAGAAATATTAAAGAAAGAAAAATTACCCTTACAAAAAAAAATTGAATTTTGCATTAATAGACATGTCATGCATGAAGCCCTAATAAGTCGTATGTCCACCATTGGCACCAATTACTGCTTGACATCGGCGAGGTATACTCTCTACTAAATTATTAAAACATTCTTGAGCAATTTCTTCCCATAATTGTGCTAACATTTTCCGAAGTTGCTAAAGGGTCTCTGGAGGTGGTGGATGATTAGTAAAAGCCTTCTTTGTAGCATGTCCCAAGCATGCTCGATGGGATTGAGGTCTGGAGAGCATGGTGGTAATGCCAAATTTCTTTTCAAAGAAATAATACAAATTTAAAATGGTATAAAATCCGTACAATTTGGATTTCTTAAATGAAATTTGAAATTAGTCAATAAACTATGGTAAATAATAAATTGCACCAATTAAATTTATATTATATTTATTGGGGGCGCCATGGGGCCGGTACGGCCAAGCAAAAAGTTATCTTTTTTCGCAAACTTCAATTTAAATTCTGCTTGCGCAGTTTAATGTCATTATAAACTCATATAAATTTAGTATTGGTCCCATATCTAATAATTGAGATATCTACCCAAAATCCACCAGCCGCCACTAGATGCATGAAAATTAACAATTACTTGCTCAATACCGTCCCGCCTGAGATGTCAACTGTCATAGTGGCCTAACAAATGTAAAGATCGGTTCTTTTCCCAAAACAGATTCCACCCCAAACCATAACACCACCACCTCCAAAAGGATGAATCATTTGGATTGCCCTTCCATTTCTTGGTACCCCTGCGATATTTATACTAAATTTATCCACAGATGTTCTAAAATTAAGACGGTTTAGTTCTGGCAGGCTGTTTATATAGGATCCAAATGTCATAAAATTAGTTTTGTCAATGTTACCCTGATAGCACAGTTTATTCTAAGAATGTTTTTTAAACCTTCCGTAGGATCATGCTATATTTTTTATAAAGAACATGCTTAAATATATATAGCATAATCCTAAGAATATTCTCACTGGCCTTTAGGCAGGTGCAAAGTTTAGTGGTAAAAATTAATCCACTCTAAAAATATGCTTAGAATGTTGAGAAAGTAATTGCTATAGAAAGTTCATTTAGGAATATTCCTGGAACATTCAGTTAAGCATATTCAGTTCAGTTAGGTACCTATATAATAGTAAAATATACCATAGGTATATATATAGTAGACTGGTTCAAAAAAATCGAATATTTTTTTTTCTTCAAAGCCCGCATTAAAATATCTTCCTAGTAGTAAAAAAAGAAGCCTGTGAAAATTGTAGCTCTTAATATTAATATTTAGAGGTCGCTCATCGTGAATTTATATTTTACGTTTAAATAACACAGGAATTCTTTTTTCTTAACTTTGAAATTTTATAACTCGTTTTTGAGTGAACATATTGGAATTAACTCTATATATTTTTGAATAAAATTGAACGTTCTACAAAAAATGTCTCTTATAATTTTTTCGTAAATTCACTCCTTTAATAGTTATTCAAGGTTGAAATTAGACATATAATAAATGTAACGTTTAAGTAACACAGGAATTTTTTTTAACTTTTAATTTTATAACTTTTTTTTTGAGTGGACATATTGGAACGAGCGATAATTTTTTTTAGAGAAACATAATTTATATAAAATTTTCAAAAAAGATTATACAGGGCGGTCCAGTTTGTGATACATTAATTTTAAGGCAAATTCTTAAAAATTCAGCTTTTGACGACTTTAATAACCATGCTATTAGAGTGGCTGTACAAGCTAAACTATAAGTGATACAGAAAAATATTTTCTAACAAATTTGTAGGGCACAAAATTCCCTACAAAATTGTCATTTACGTTTTTTATCTACAATCAATAGTTTAGTCTCCAAATACGATTTACTGCTATTTTAGAAGATTTTCGAATAGAACGGCAATTTGTGAAGAACATATTCAACTTACAGACTTGGTTAAATAGACATTTTTGAAGATAATTTCATCCTGTATAAAGATTTTAAAACCGGAATTCTAAAAAAATATTCTCACTGTACGAGCGGAAGGAGAAAAGAATAAAACATTGTTTTATAATGGTTTTTAAAGGGAAATATTTAAAAATGGAATAGCAACGGCTTAAAATAAAGATTAAGAGCTTTGTAATAGCTAAAAATTTTTGTTTTCTAACCGGTTACAAGATTTTTAGGTGGGACTTTGAAAAAATGTCGCTCTAAAATGAAGCACTCTAATATACATAGGTTAGAATAGAAATTTTAAGACATTTTACATTTTCAGTGGCTGCAGTCGTTTAACTATTTGTGATACGAAAAAATTTTCATAACAAAGTTATAGGACATAAAATTCCGTACAAAATTGCCATTAACGTTTTTTTTCTATCATCAATAGTTTAGCAAATAATTACGATTTACTGTTATTTTTATAACATTTTTAATTTGTAAAGAAGATATTCGACTTACAGACTCGGCTCAATGGGCTTTTACGTAGACGATTTAGTCCTTCATAAGATTCCTTGAGCCAAACTTCGTAAATAAAATTCCTACGTGGTGAGCGGAAGATAAAAATGGATTTATAATGTTATTTGAATGGAAAATCTTCAACACTGTTGAGCAATGGCTTAAAATCATAATTAAGAGCTCAAAAAATGCTCAATTTTTTTGTTTTTGGATCTACTACCCGATAAAAAAAGATTGTATATAATTGTATAAAATTATATATAATTATATAAAAAAAATGGCCCGATATAATTGGATAGAATTCCATACAATTATATAGAAGTATATATAATTATAAAAGAAAACCGACCCGATATAATTATATATAATTATATATAATCATATATTATTATATTCCTGCAAAAAGTCACCAACTGAAATTTTGTAAAAATCTTAAAGTTTAAATTTACTAACCAAATTTACCTTATCTTTAATGTATAAAAGTCAGTAAGTGCTTTAAGCATTATATGCATATATGACTTATACATTAAAGATATGGTTATTTGGATATATCGATGACTTTCTGCCAAAGTATCGCAAGCAACATAACTGAAATTTCGGGAATTGAAAACATTTTTTGTTTTAAAGTCTGTTTTAAATTAAATATAGCCTAAAGGTTTTATAACAAGTAAATAGCTTATAATTATAGCTATTTGCTTGTTATGAAATCTATAGGTTATATATGGTTTAAAACAGACTTTAAAACAAAAAAGGTTTTCAATTCCCGAAATTTAAGTCATGTTGCTTGCGATACTTTGGCAGAAAGTCATGGATATAAACAACAATCCACACAACTATGTTTTTTAAAATTTTCACAAAATGACAGTTAGTGACTTTATGCAGGAATATAAAAATATAATGTCATCAAAACCTGCTCACCATTATTATTGGAGCTACAAAGTCGGTTAAATTAGCAAATTAGTGGTATTTTTACAGAAAAACAATTGAACGTCGGGTTTCCGAAATTATTAAAAAATAACATTTTTTTTTAATGGGACACCCTGTATATTTTTACATATTTTGAAAGACAACTTAATATGAAACAAAAAATTATTATAGCATTACTACCCTAAACTTAAAAATACACAATTAATAAGCACTGGAACTTTCTAATGGTTATTGAAATATCCAAATTATAACAATCAGTCAAGCAAATTAGTTTTATTTAAGCTTTAACTTGAAGAGAACACTATAATATAACAAACACACTTTATGAAGAATACGATATCTAGATTCACGCCACAGAAAAAGAATTTCTTCTAACAAAAGGCGACAAAGAACACCAAAACACGCCATCTTAGCTTTCTCTAAAACACTCCAGTGTTACCACCATAACGTATGGCGGCAAATTAACACAAACTATTAAATGAGTACAGATTGCGTTTGTAATTAAATTTTTAAGGTTAACTGACGCTTACTGCCCTATTATAAACAATCGTTGCTTAAGGTGTTTGAACAATTATTAATTACCAGTCGTGATTTCTGCGCATGCGTATTAAGTTGGCTGCTATCCAGTTGTATTTTGTGGTCATATAACAAATACACAAAATGTAATCTTGTTTTTCTACTCTTACTTCCACTCCCAGTATCGTTCATGTTTCAAAAATATTTTAAATACACATTGACAAGTTGTTACTTTATAGCGTTTTAGTCAAGGGCTGAAATTTTAATTAAAATTCTACTTGCGAATCTTCACCAAAAATAAATCGATTTATAAGAATTATTATCACCTACCCACATAATATTAAATAATCCTTACTTTTTTTGTAATCAAAATCCTTAACCAATTGAAAATAATTTTTTTAATGACGTCATTATCCAGGTATTTGGATAATTTTCTTAAATTATATATAATTATATAGAATTGTATATAATTATAAACAATTTTATATACCTTAAGGTCAATTGAAAAAAACTTATATATATTTATATAAAATTGTATAAAATTATATACAATTTTACATACCTTAAAAGAGACTTATATATAATTATATAGAATTGTATATAATTATATAAAATTATAAACAATTTAAAATACCTTAAAAGAGACCTATATATAATTTTGTAGAATTATATATACTTATATAGAATTGTATATGATACTATATAATTATATAGACACTTCAATAGGGTCTTATATATAATTATATATAATTGGAAATTATTATATATAATTGTATATAATAATATAAAAGTATATACAATTTCATAAAGAGTTATATATAATTGTATATAATTATATAAATTCCATATTTTAAAAAAAATATTTTATATAGAATTATGTATAATTATGTAGTTATGTATAATTTATATAATTATATATGAATTATATATAACTCTATATACATTTTATATAATGATATACAACTATATAAAATCTTTTTTTATCGGGTACAAGATTTTGAGGTGGGACTTGAAAAAAAAATGGTTGCTCTAAAATGAAGCACCCTAATATAGGTATATAGGTATATATACTTAGTATTAAATACTAAGTAAAAAACACAACCCAAAATATTTTTTATTTCCACCTTCTTAGTAAATGACATTTTATAAGTTAATTTTGTTGTTTTTGTATCCAAGTATAAACGATACATTATGGGAACAGACCTGTAATATTTTACGGGCTTGTATAAAAGACCTGTAAAGTTTTACAGGCTTGTAGAAAAGCAATTTATGAAATTAAATGTCACATTTGACATATTAATTAAAATTTAAAATTTGAAAATCGTTATCTAAAGGTAAAAATAAAAGTTTGTACGTGTCACGCTTTGCAATTAATCTTTACTAGGCTCACTACATTATGGGGTTCGCTCCTGCGTCGCTCACCCCACAATTTTTCAGCTCGCCCGTAAAGATTCATTTACAAAGCTTGACACGTAATAACTATTATAGTTATTTGTCAAATTAAAACAATATTCGATAACAAAAATCCTTTTACTATAGGTATCTAAATTATCCGGTTTTACATACAATCTTTTATCAAACTTAAATACGATGAATTATTATTATAAGGAAATATTTTGTTTTTTTTATATTTTATTTTATGTTAAAAATAAATATTTATTAATTTGTATACCGATTTTTTTATATCTGAATTAACATTTTTATATATAACTTCAATCTAATCTGACTTATCCCACAAAATTTTCCAATTTTACTTTTTATGAAATAATGTCATACAACTTATGGTTTAGAGGTTAAATTGGTTATTTAATATTTTTAAATAAATATATATTAATATGTCGCAAAAATTTTTAAGTGGACGACAAATACATTTCACTGCCATATTATGACAGTGAGGCCTATTTGTCGCCTCCTAAAGAATTTTACAAATGTAGAATCCAACATATTAGAACGTGGGTATCTGACATATTTTGAAATATTCTCAAAAGCTTCCTAGAAGTTCCATAAGAAACCTTCTAAGAACATTCCAAAAACGTATTCTTAAAATGTTCTTAGAATGCTTTTTATATAGGAAGGTTTTAAGAAGCTTTTAAGAATCTAATTGCATCATTAAAAGGGTATCTATTGAATGTTTTAAAACTCCCTAAGAACATTCTTAGCAATAAGGGAAGGTTCTAAGAATATTCCATTATTCCGGATCATATCTTCTTAGAATCAAATTTTGCTATCAGGATAAGTGTAAGTAAATTGTAATCAAACCATTCTTTAATTATAATGTTCAGTCTTTTTCAATTGCTTGTTTTAGTGAGTCCCAACTAACTCCTTTATAAATGTTTATTTTTGGTCTCGTTTAGTATAAACACTTTATTTTGTTGAGACCGTTAATGGGTTTAATAACTTACTCGTTTGTTTTGATACATTTATTGTCCTACTCAGCTTTCCTGTGGGTTTTAAAGGTACCTGTCGTGGTTGATGTTGGAAATTATGTATTAGGCTATGCAGTTAACTATGGTTACTTATCAGATTTTGCAGATGGTCCTTTCCTCCCTTGGTTAGCCTCTTTTGTTTGTCTCGTGAAGAGCATCCAGTTGATAGGTTGTTAGACCGCTCGGTAAGCTGTCACTTTATCATTTTATCTTCCTTGACCGTTGGGTGGTCACTGTAGTTACACCATAGTTTATTTGCACTCTATGAGTAATTATTTGTGGGTTTTGGCTTGTATGTTTTAAGCGATTTCACGTTACGGTACGATACGACCTACTTTGTCAAGAGTTCGAACGTGACTGCTAAGATATTGGGCCAGCATTATTAAGTAATACATTTAAATTATATTATTTATATTATGATTGATACTTTACTGGTAGAACCTTATTCACAATGGAAAAATCAGTCGATTATTAGAAATAAAACATCAATCAAATGCCCTCCACGAAAGCGCTTCCATTGAACACAATTTTTAATTATTAATATTTATTCAAAAAATTTATCTTGAAATATTCGATTTAACTTTCTAGAAAATGATCTCTATAGAAAACAATAAACCAATCACAACACGGAATCCTACAACGCACTCTAAGTTTACTGTATGTATAGCTTGTAGCGCCGCGTCGTCCTATAAAATGTTCAATACATTGTTGTGTCGAAAAAATCAAAACTATAGTATACAATTGTCAAAGTTACAGCGTGATATTGGGATAACAGAATAAATGTACTTGCTATAGCATAATATATTAGATTGGGATAACAGAATAAATGTACTTGCTATAGCAATGCTATAATAGCATAATATATTATCTATATATAACAAACTTTAAACAAGTTAACGATATTTTTTAAGTTGTCAAAATCATGCAATCGTACCAGCATCACGACAAAACAAAAAAAATGCGTCGTTTGTATTAAAATACATTTATGATAATTTGCTACCGAACATTATTTTTTAGATCAACTCATCAACAGTATTGTGTGAATCGGATAAAACTCCAGTCATAGAAAATAAGCATGGATGTCCCACTAAACTGACTTATATTATACTCTCAATTTGTTTAATAATTATATTATTAGTATCCATAATAATTTATTTGAAGTACAAACTCGAAATAAAAATATGGCTGTTCGCCCACAACCTGTGTCTTTGGTTCGTGAACGAAGAAGAGCTGGATAGCGACAAAACATACGACGTCTTCATCAGTTACGCGGACAAGGATGAGGATTACTTAATCAACACCCTGTTGCCGCTGTTGGAACAAGGCGCCCATAGATACGCGGTCACCTTTCATCAAAGACATTTCGTCCCGGGCGAACTCATCGTCAACAACATATTGAACTCGGTCAAGAAATCGCGCAGAACTTTGATTGTGCTCAGCGACGAATTCCTGCGCAGCTTCTGGGGCAAGCTGGAGTTCCGTTTGGCGCATGCGCAGGCACTAAGCGACGGCATGACGAGAGTCATCGTCGTCATTTACGGCGAGATCGACGAAGACTTGCTGGACGAAGATCTGAAGGCCTACATCAACACCAACACTTACCTTAGATGGGACGACGCCAGGTTCGAAAACAAGCTGCGCTACGCATTACCGCACTCGAGATACAGGCAAAGAATGGCCGATATAATCGATGAGTCGATGGAAGAAGTTAAATAGTTATTTTAATCCTAGCTTTATGCACTTAATGCCTTTAATGAAAAGTGTTTAGTTGTTAAATTAAAAATAAAACTAAATTTTCTATTTAAATACCACTTATGGTCTGTTTTTATATGACTTTTCTACTAGCTTTATGTCTTAAATAACCGAAAAACTACTTTTAAAATTTTTTTTATATTTAAACCACCTGGTATGGTGTTAACACTAATTAGTGAGCCATTTTCGGAACACCCTGTATTTTTATTTATACAGTGTCTAAAAAATACTTAATACATACCTGCAAATAAACAAATCGTTTTTATTAATTTCCTTAGGCCCGTTATTTCCAATGCGAGTAAACTTTCGTGTTAGTAAACCTAGGATTATATTATATTAACTTAAATTCGAAGTTAACTTAAAGTTACGTTTTTATGGGTTTTTCCAAAGATTTTGCTACCCGAGTTTAGAAACTAGTTAAGAAGTTTATCCTTAGGAGCCGTCCATAAATGATGTCACACACTTAGGGGGGAGGGGGGTCGTCGAAAATGTGACAGTTTGTGACAGCCGGGTTTGGGAGGTTGTGATGTCACAAAATTATAAAAATATTTTGGAATAATTAATAATGGTTATAAACTGGATATTAAGATTTTATTTTAAGCAAAAATTTCGTGGGGTAGACCTTACATAAAAATTAAATCAGTGTGACGTGACGCCAATGGGGAGGGGGGGGGGTCCCATAATTTGTGACACTTTGTGACAAGTGTGGGAGGGGGGTCAAAAATATAAAAAAAACGTGTGACATCATTTATGGATGGCCCTTTAGTAATTTTGATTCTATTATTATTCTATAGATTCTATTTAAAATTGGGAAGCCATCTATAAATAAAAATGGCCTAATAATTAAGTTTAAAAATCTAAAAAAAAAACATCGAAAGCCAAAATTATGGCAAATAGGTATCAGACAAACTGGGGGAGATCCAGGTAAAATTTAACATACGGACGAAATAGACAAAACTCACAGAAAAAACGCTTTGATATAGTCAATAACAATGCTAAAATTGATTGTTTTTTCATTTCTCCAATAAAAGTTAATGTTTATTTAATCAAATATGTTTGGAGAAATTGAGGGTAAGGGATTGATGTTATTACAAATATTATATTCAGCCCATAAAAAAATATTATCAAGTTAAAATTACTTGTTATAGTGTGAATGGCTCTTTATATTTAAACCTAATGGAAGTGTGTACTTCCTTGAAAATTTTAGAAATGATATATTCAAAGTTTATCTGATCAAGGTAAAATTAACAAAATTTAATTAAATTTAAAATTTATTTTTATTAAAAGTTATATTACTGCAACCTAAAATTAAAAACAAATGAAATAAGAATAGTCTTTGTTTCTTTCAATGTTCATGATTTTTATTCCAATGGAAACTAAGGTAAAGTAAGTTATTACTGTCTTACAGTGAATACCAATGTTTTCACTGTCTTGAAAAATACTTGTTATTTGCCCAATTATCATTCCCATTTTTAAATGCGGCCTATGTTCAATTTAATGATTGCTAAAATTCAGACAAACGCGCCAGGGCATCCCCTGCCACACCACACATCGGCAACCTGCAATCGCGTAAGTGCCTATAGTTCAGAGCTGGGCCAAGTACAAGTAAAATGTACTTAAGTACCGAGTACAAAGTACTTTGTATAATTCCTGAAGAAGTACAAAGTACCAAGTACTATACAAATTTCAAAGTACTTTAAGTACAGTACTGCAAGTACAGTACTCAGTACTTTATAATTGTATTTTAAGGGTACATGTCAACAAGACAAGACTCGCTGGTACCAAGACTTGGTAATAGTGAAGCTTTGGAAATACCAAAGTTTTGAAACGTAAACGTAAGAAGTTAATTACCATCGTAAAACATACATAGGGAAATAAAAAAATAGCAAAATATTCAACAGTAATATCACAAGAGAGTGAAAATAAATTGAAAATAATTTGACAGATATTTCGAAAACTTGTTATCTCTTGCCTTATGACAACAAGTTTGAGAAATATCTGTAGAATTATTTTCTAATTTATTGATCTCTTGAGTGGTAGGTAGGTATTCAAAAGATTTTTTTTCTTTGACATTTATTATAGAATTTACTAATATAACTGATTTAGGGGTTTTAAATTTTTCTTTATTCGCATATTAATTAAATAAACAAATTTTGTTTGTTTATTTTTTCTTCCGATGTAGAGCTTTTAGCTGCTCATTTTATTTATTACTTTAGTATACTGACAGTCTGTAAATGACAGAATTTATTTTAATGACAGATGCCATGGTGTTTTCGCGGAAATAATGCATGTAGCATTATTTTCACTATTATAATGTTTTGATTAGCTAAAATATACACACATGACTGAAACTAAAAGTTTCTATTGGTTTTTAGAAACGTCAAAAAATAATCTAAACTAAACAATGTTCAAATAATATGCTCGAAAATTATTGTCGTCAACATGCAAAATCAAAATGAAATGCTCATTTTCCGCTCTTAACTCTCGGCGACAGCAAATTATAATAGGCCTTTGTCGGTGTACCCATATATATATATATATATATATATATATTTATTTATAAATTTTATTAAGTACTTTGATTGACCATACGAGCATACTCATAAACAACACGTATTGTGGGCCACAATTTGTGGCGCGGAAAACCTTTTACGTACTTAGCTGGAGGCGCAGACAGGTCTCAACTTGTATAAAGTACTTGTAAAAATGTACTTATATTTTAGTCCCAAGTACTGAGTACTCTTAGCAGAATGTTACAAGTACAAGTACCAAGTACATATACAAAGAAGTACTTAAGTATCAAGTACAAAGTACCCTAAAATGTACTCTAAGTACGTTTTCAAGTACTTGTACTTAAGTACCGCCCAGCTCTGCTATAGTTAAATGTGATCAACTAATTAATTTATTTATTTCTGGTGACGTCAACTCATATAAGTGTATGGGTTATCTCTGGATGGGGTAGTGTTCGGTTGTTTGGTATATTTGCTAATTTCTGGGGGGTTGTACTTCCTAATCCCGAATTTACAAGGTAAGTTGTACATGTTTTTTAATTTTATGTCCGCCATGCATTATCCAGTAATTCTCGTAAATAGCAATTTGTGTCCCAAACATTTAGCAGTCAATTTCCAAGTAAAATTGTCCCCTGAATCCAAAAATGTCGTCAAAAGTCGTTAGAAAAGTAGAGCACTTTTTGAGATATAGTAAATTCCATATTATATGGAAAATTGACTATATCTCAAAAACTGTTCTACTTTTCTAACTTTTGACGACATTTTCGGATTCAGGGGACAATTTTACATAAGAAGTGGCTGTTAAATGTTGGGGATACCATGGTATACCACGGTTAACCATGGTATAAGTAAAAAAGCACCCACTAATAACTATTAAATTAGTCATTTTTGACTAATTCATTTTTAGAGAGTAATGTGCAAACTATTAAGCAAGTTTATCAACCGGGTTGATTCCACCCAACATTAGATGTCACTAGTGGTGTCGATATTATTACAAACACGAAGTCTACAGAGTTCTTGATTACAACTTATTCTTGGCCACGGTCTTGTTGGATTCTATTTTTTTTAATAAATAATTATCACTTAATAAATATGTTTGTGCTATTGTTTTTGATCTCATATATATGTTTTGAAGTTGTTTTTTGAGATTTATTTATATTATTTAACCTAATTAATTTTAAGTTTTGTGTATTATTTATTATGTTTTACCTGATTTTACCTTAAAATTATCACCGCCCTAAAATATACCCTAAATCATTAAAATTACCCTAAAAAGGGTAATTACCCTAGAATTGGCAAGACTGATTCTAAGTGAACTGAGGCAAAATAGCTACTTCACCTATTATGCCCCATGATAAAAAATAAAATATAAATCTAGACCCCAGCCGTCATATTTATGTCACATTTATTACGTAAGAATCTAACGTAAGGAAGTGTGAAATAATGACTCTTATATGACTGGAGTGGCGTAAATCTTATGTAATGACATGATGTAATTGTAACGTCATATTTTTTATGTCAGTCTGACGTAAGGAAGTGTGAAATAATGACTTAGGTGTGACTTACATTATATGTTATATTACGTAAGCGTAACCTGACATTACGTCCTATTTACGTCATATTTAAGTCATTGTTTTTACTGGGATGTTTGTTATAAATGTAAAAAAATAGGTATACGCTAAATAAGTTTTCGTGAATTTAAGAATTGTCAACAATACATTTAAAGCACAGATTATACATCATTTTTAAATAAATAGGTAGTTTTTTCACAAAAGAGAGGAAGGCAGAAGTCTTACTCGACAAATTTTGTTCAATTGCACAACTAAATCGCGCACGTTATTTGTGTTTTACGTTGCAAGGAAAAAAATAAAAAACTTTTTTAGTACCCGATTTCGATTGATTATTCCTTATATCATTGATTAAGAAACTCAACGCTTAAATGCTTATATAGTTACGTTAGTGTGTGTATTTTATCTAAGGGATCATGGTAAATTATTGTTTTTTTAATTGTAAATAAAATTCAAGAACTAAATCGTTGCATTTTCATGTTTTGCCAAAGGATCCAATTCGGTAAGTACATTTGTTGGTGCAAAATTAACTAATGATAACTTTACCTAATATAATTTATATTTAAGTTTGGACATTTTTAAGAAATTAGTAAAAAATAATTTTTGCACAAACATAACCTTATAATCAACCATTTTTATATTTAAGTTCTCGCCGACAACTGCATTTTAAACAAAAAAATATACCTACGAATTCATGGCAACATAATATTATATATATAATACATAATATAATGGTATTTTATCTACGCCAGTGAGATAAAAACTTCTTATACCACTCATGTTGAGTGAGATAAGAAGTTAATTAGGCACGCGTTTTTCTTATCTCACTGCTTTTCAACCAATCAAATAAAAAAGTCAAAATGTCAAATGTGTGTGTTTATTTGTAGCATTAGAGCATTAGGTTTTATGGAAATCATTGTACGGATTATAGAATAATACGCCCATAAAGATGAAGGCTTACAAACCTTGGATAAACTGCTAAAGTATGACAATAATACCTTCTCATTTTCCAAACTGCGAATGTCTTTTTCTGTACACCATTTTTCATATTTAGGATAGGTCATCTCGTATTTTGACTTAGATTTTTCCGGCAACAGACCGGAAATAGCTTTTAAAGCTTGTTCTTCAATATCAGATGGCAAACTTTCTGAATCACTCATTTTTATTACTAGAAAATTATTTTTGACAATATTATCGTTGCTAAGAAAAACAAATGTGTCGGTAATCGACATGTAGGCAGTGGCGGAGAACAATAGCCCTGAATTAAGTCTTAGACAAAAATTATAATTACCGTTTATTTTTTCATTTAGAGGCGTAGATAAAAATGTTTACAAATGTGCACTCTACGTGTGATATCGCATATTAACGTACTTCTGCGAATAAAGCTCTTATCCCACTTATATCGTAAATAACTATTACCGTTGAGTGGAGACTTTCTTAATCAACGCTTTTAATAATGCTAAAGGCTGTTTAAATTTAGACGACTTATTTGCTTGACGATTTTGGTGAATTGAAATGTTTTCACTTTTTACGTTAATCATTACTAAAATGTGTATTTATTGTTTCTAATAGGTACAATTTATATTTACAGAGACTGTATGCAATTTATTTCTTCATTCAGATTAACACTGTTTATTGGAAAACCGGTAAAAACTCAACCCAGGATTTCCTCTCGAAATACACCCAACAACACAACAAATCGAGCCACGGTTTTTTTTTCCGATATTTTTTAACATTTTCCGGCTTTATTCTCAAAAACACTCGTTTGTAACATAATCGTTTGACAGCTGGAGCAAGAAAATTAAATAATTAAAATAATTAACCTAAAATTTAAAAAAGCCCTGTCCAGCCCTGAACAAATGGCAGAAAACTAAATTTAAAAAAAATTATATTAAAAAACCAAAATATTGAATAGTGAACTTTCAAAAAGATTTTTTTTGTCTTGTAGTTTCACAGTAATAATAATAATAATAAAGCGTCTAACTTCTTTAATGTTATCAATTGTCAAGGAAACAATTTTCTCGCGGCGCACAGTGTTTCAATTCTCGGAAAAGTGGGCGAAATCCAAAAAATCCATGTTTTTTGTTTAGGTAAATTGTAAGGTAAAGGGTTAATTAATACCTGGCTCCATCTTGTGTCAAAAGATTTTTGTATAAATTCCGTCTACTTTTGCGTTTACGTCAGTTTAAATTTGACGGTTTTGTTCTAAGTCGAATTTCATGAGAGCACTGCAAAAAATCAGTGATTTTCAACAGTGAATAATGTGTGTTTGGAAAGTCTGATTTTTATTCAGTTTGATGAAGGGTGATCTTGAAGGAATGTAGAATTCAGATATATATTTATTTTTCCTAAATTTCACATGCATATCGGCTTATTGCAACCAAAAAGATCGGACAGTTAAAATGCGAAATTTAAAATCAAACTTTTGCAAACATAGAGCTACAAAAAAAGTACCCCAAAACACCCCTCTAATTCAAGTTGCATTGTATAGATTGGACCTTTGTCGATATATCAATACATCGATACATCCAAATTCTAGGTGCCGCAGCTTTAGAAACACGGTAATTAAAAAAAAACCTGAAACAAGTCAACTTTGTTATTTTACTAGCAATATTTTAGCCTATGTAGTTGTTCCAAAATCGGCCGCGTGGCGGCGCCCCAATCGAAATAAGTTTTTTTTTTTAATTATTACCCTTTATTTTTGTTGCATTTTTGGATAGCTAACGTTGTCCTGAGTACATTGATATGCTACATGTGGAGGGTTACATAAAAAAAATTTTGTGAAAAGTAGGTTTTTGCCGCCGATTGAGATTTTGGTATTTTGGTATTCGCTGTTACAGGTAAGGTATTATTTAAATCAGGTCTTCCCCAATCGCTGGATAGGTCGAAGGGGTCAAATCACGTGGCCAGCGCGATAGCCCGATTTGACCCCTTTAGACTTCTTGTCATGGGGATATCTTAAAAACCTCGTCTATGTAAACAGGCCTTAAAATTTGGACGACCTATATATAAGTCACCGCATTCAAGCCGAGATCCAGATGATCACTCCAGCGGTACTGGTAACACACTGTTGTGACTGTTAGACGAAGTTCGCCGGGTTAGCTAGTATATACAATGTATAGGTATATATATATATATAAGGGTGGTTCTTATTTGGGTTGTTTTTGAAACTTTATGCTCCCAGGGGTTTAAATGTCAGCCATTTTGAATCCGCCATTTTAAATTTTGAGAATCTTTATCAGTGACCCCAAAAACCCCTAATTTTCAAATTTTCGTAGTACTCCTCAACGACCCCAAAAACCTCTAAATACACAGAAAAAACGCTTTGATATAGTCAATACCAATGCTATAATTGATTGTTTTTTCATTTCTCCAATAAAAGTTAAAGTTTATTTAATCAAATATGTTTGGAGCAATTAAGGGGAAGGGATTGATGTTATTAAAAATATTATATTCAGCCCATAACAAAATATTATCAAGTTAAAATTACTTGTTATAGAGTAAATGGCTCTTTAGATTTAAACCTAATGGAAATGTGTACTTACTTGAAAATTTTAGAAATGATTGCATTCAAAGTTTATCTGATCAAGGTAAAATTAACAATATTTAATTAAATATAACATTGATTTATATTAAAAGTTATAATGTTTTAACTAAAAATTAAAAACAAATGAATGATTCTGTTAATGTTTATCATTTTTATTACAATGAAAACTAAGGTAAAGTAAGTTATTACTGTCTTACAGTGAATACCAATGTTTTCACTGTCTTGAAAAATACTTGTTATTTGCCCAATTATCATTCTCATTTTTTAAATGCAGCCTATATTCAATTTAATGATTGCTAAAATTCAGACAAACGCGCCAGGGCATCCCCTGCCACACCACACATCGGCAACCTGCAATCGCGTACGTGCCTATAGTTAAATGTGATCAACTAATTAATTTATTTATTTCTGGTGACGTCAACTCATATAAGTGTATGGGTTATCTCTGGATGGGGTAGTGTTCGGTTGTTTGTTATATTTGCTAATTTCTTGGGGGTTATACTTCCTATTTCCGAATTTACAAGGTTAGTTATACATGTTTTTTAATTTTATGTCCGCCATGCATTATCCAGTATCAAAAAGATAGATATGTACTTATATAGGTATATACCATGGACACAGTTTATCTTGATATTCAGTGTCATGCCTTAAAATAGCTATTTTGCTTAAATGGACGAAGTTTTTATTTATTTATAAAAAAACGTCTTACAGTCTTAACACGTAGAGTGCCGTGGTGGGTCAACGATGTCCACCAATTGAGATGATTTTATTTTTCCATTCTGGCCGTGGTGGGTCAAAGTTGTCCACCATGCCTCTTTAAAGTTCAGGCCGCGGTGCATCACAGCCGTCCACCAGAGCCATGCTAAATATATAGGGAGTGATTTAGAATGCTTTTAGCAATATCTTAGTTTAGTTGGTTTTCGCGCTGGTGCTCTAACTTGTCCACCATGGCCGAAATTTAAGTACTGTATATTTTTGGTTTTCTAACCACCAAAATTTTAAAAATTAAGTGGCCAGTATGAACCGTCAATTTACCTTTCCATGGCGACACTCTACGTACCATCATGATATCATTGCATGGCGCCCTGAAAGTATATATTGCTTTAGGACTTTCAGCAATCTTTAGGATTCGCCTCTAAATACGTAAGATGAAATTCCTATTCCGTTTTAGAATAACCATGTGCCATGGCAGACAGATCCTGCACATCCAGTACAGTAACTGTTGCTAGTGATGGGTCAGCAACTTCTAGTGGGTTCCTAATAGTTCCTACAGAAAACAGAACAATTTCATTTTATGGATCGAAAAACCTGTGTACCCAAGACTAACAAAAGCAGTTTCCAGAATTCATTTTATTTAAAGTTCATATTAATGTATTATACAACTAATATTTGCACAAGAATATACCTATTTAAAGGAAATAGAGCTTTGATTGCATTTAATGTAGCCATTTATTAGAAACCATAACTTTATTTATGCCAGATTTTCGTAAGTAATATCATAAGGGCATCTAATTTTTCCGAAAAAACACGTTGCTAAGTAATATTTTAACAAGAACAATGAGTGCTGGTCAGGGGCGTGCTGGCTATATCAGACCGGCCCGGGAAATTCAGAAAAATCGGCCTAACTACACACGAAAAATGGGGGGTGAACAAAACCAAGTTAAAAAATTTCAAAAATTTATTAATAATTATTAACATAAAGTATAAATTAAATTCTTGAAAAAAAACAGGCAAAAACACAACCAGACAATATTTTACACAATGCTAAAACACAGGGGCGTAGCTGCCGCGGTATCAGCCGTATCAGTGACACGGGGCCCCCGGCTAGGGGGGCCCCCGATTGGCTTCGACATGTGTAAGCAAAAAACATATTACCCACATGTTAAAAAAATTGAGGCATGAAATTAAATAAATAAATAAATAAATAATATTATTTAATTGTTTATACTTCGATTTATTGAATTAAAATTTTCCTGAATACCCTCCTGTTCCAACAAAGCCGTGAACTCATACGAATTGTTTCTGTCCGCACCTTTCCGCTATGTGGCGCAGTCTGCGCATATTGTTCTGTGCTCTGCGCCGCGGCATACTGAGTCTGCTTTGCGTGTTATTATCATAGGTTATAGCAAATTAGAAATAATTATTAGCGTTACAATTATTTCAAATGACTTGCCTTTATTTTAAAATAGAAACCTTTTAAAAGATGTTGAAGAACGGTAAATGTCTAAAACCAGACCAAATTTTAAAATTTGCCTGTACATAAAAAGCTATGTATTAGGGTGCTTCATTTTAGACCGACATTTTATTTCAAAGTCCCACCTGAAAATCTTGTAACCGGTCAGAAAACAACAATTTTTAGTTATTACAAAGCTCTTAATCTTTATTTAAAGCCGTTGCTATTCAATTTTTAATAATTTTCCTTTAAAAAACATTAAAAAACAATGTACAGTACAGTAAGAATATTTTTTTCGAATTTCGGTTCTAAAATCTTTATACAGGATGAAATTATCTTCAAAAATGTTTATTTAAGCAAGTCTGTAAGTTGAATATGTTCTTCACAAATTGCCGTTCTACTCGAAAATCTTCTAAAATAGTAGTAAACCGTATTTAAAGACTAAACTATTGATTGTAGATAAAAAACGTAAATAAAAATTTTGTAGGTTATTTTGTGCCCTACAAATTTGTTAAGAAATATTTTTCTGTATCACTTATAGTTTAGCCTTTACAGCCACTCAAAGTGTCAAATTCCTAAAAATTCAGTTTCTGACTGTAACTACACTATTAGAGTTACGTGAAAGAGTATCTGTACAAGCTAAACTATAAGTGATACAGAAAAATATTTCTTAACAAATTTGTAGGGCACAAAATTACCTACAAAATTGCAATTTACGTTTTTTATCAACAATCAATACATTGGTCTCCAAATACGATTTACTGCTATTTTAGAAGATTTTCGAGTAGAACGGCAATTTGTGAAGAACATATTCAATTTACAGACTTGCTTAAATAGACATTTTTCATCCTCTATAAAGATTTTAAAACCGAAATTCGAAAAAAATATTCTTACTGTACGAGCGGAAGGAGAAAAGAATAAAACATTGTTTTTTAATAGTTTTTAAAGGGAAATATTTAAAAATTGAATAGCAACGGCTTAAAGATTAAGAGCTTTGTAATCGCTCAAAATTTTTGTTTTTTTGACCGGTTACAAGATTTTCAGGTGGGACTTTGAAAAAAAAAATGTCGCTCTAAGATGAAGCCCCCTACTATGTATAGGTACATATATTATTTATTAAATTATAAAAAATTGGTAAATGCAAAAAAATGATAACCTACAAATTTTTTTAGTTTGCCCAAAATAGACTTTAGGCGTGACACCCAGAAATTTTTTTGCCAGCAGCTTTTCCCTTATAAGGGCCCCTACCAGATTTTTGATACGGGGCCCCTTCGAGGCTAGCTAAGCCACTGCTAAAACATATAGCATTGCACTTAAAATAAAAATGAATACAAATTATCATTGCTCAGGAAACTTATAAACAATATACAATCTCGAAAAAAGAAACAAAGCTGGCAGGCTGGCATGCATGGTATGTGTAAAATAATTATGATATTTATACATAACTCAACTAAAAAAGTTTTTAATTGACCACGTGCTGCGGCATGCTGCCTATATAGCCCTCCGGCACACCGGCCCACTTAGCCCTCCGGACCACCGGCCCACCGGGATTTCTCCCGGTGTCCCGGCGGCCCAGCACGACCCTGGTGCTGGTGGCAACAAAAATCCGAGTCGAAGACATAGCAGAGTAAAACATCTTTGGTTATTGTTTCCACATTTTTTCTGCTGAGCCAAATTTAAAGTAATATCCTTTTTCGTAGCGATCCTTGATATTTTCTGGCAATAAATTTGCACGAATATTTTTTTGGTATCTTCTTGAATGTCCATCACGTTTTTTTAACGAATTTTACAAATAAACAACCGTTACCAATAGCTATCAAAGTCCAGTTTTCTTGATCCAGTTTTGCTAGCTTGACGTATTTAAATTTGATCATGACATACAAATTGACACTGTCAAATTTCAAATTTACGTTTTTTTAGATATTAAAAGCTATTATGAAAAGTATAAAACATACGGCCGATATTGCATATATAACATTACAACTATACTATAATTTTAATTATTAGTTATAGCAGTTAGTACCGTTAAATATTTTTTTCAAATTTAAATATGTTATCATTTTGGCCGGAAACGCGATAGGAGACACATTTTTGATTTGATAAATTTATTTTACAAATACATGTTTCTTCGATTTGTAAGATTGTAAAAATGCTTTGGTCCAAGATATTCATGGTGTTTTTGTGTAGTTTTGTTAGCGTTTATTTAAAACAGTGTTCTATGAGTTTTGAATGTATTCGTAACGAAGTGTATAATTCATATGTGTTAAATGTAGACTTGTCTTATTGCCTAGCAATCTATAAATTAAAATTTTGTGATGTAGAATTTGAAGTTCATTATAAAATCGAGTATACGGATTGTCAACAGTTAAAATACCAGACAGAAATTATGGATCCAGATAGTGGTGCAGTGTTGCAAGACTATTTTAAAAACAAAACAACGTTTAATTTTAAAGAGTTCGGGAACATGTTTAACGATTTAATATTTAAAATAATAACAAGAGGTTATATCAAGCAATTTCATTTGAGCAAAACTAAAATTGTAAATTTTTCTACTTCATTTTCTATAGTAATGTATATGTTAGAGGATTTAGATTTATCACAAAATTGTATTAAATTTCTGGACGATAATTTCTTTGATTGTTTCTGGCCAATAAAAACCCTTCATCTCCAAAATAATAAACTTGAAAAATTAAATAGGCATATATTTCTTAAATTATGGTCATTAGAGTCTATTAATTTAAATAATAATTATATAAAATTGATTGACCCCAAAGCATTTTTTTATTGTAGTTCGTTAAAAACAGTGCAAATAGCAAATAACTCTATTTCGGGTGCGATTCAATTGGAGTTTTTATCCAGGGAATTGATAAATTTAGATTTGAGCAACAATAATTTGAGAGAAGTTCCAAAAATATATAACTTAAATGTTGTTAAATTATTTGATGTAACAAACGTGGTGCTAAATTATTCAAATAATGCAATTGGAACAACAAACACGCATGTAAGTATATACTTATACTGAAGGTAAATATCCCTACTATCGATACCTTAGGACCCATCACCGTCAGGGCCGGATTATCCTTTAGGCTAAGTAGGCTGTTTTGTTAAGGCAAATACCTGAACAAATGAATTTAATTTTTTTAACTCATTATTATAACAGTTGTTAAATGGAATTTTTATAATTTAATTTTTAAATTCAGCGCTCTGGGGGATTTTCTTTCTACCCCAATTTTTCTTTGGCAAACAAGCATATAAGTTTATAAATAGATATACTATTGTTTATAGTTGTGTCAGTGAAAAGTGTATTGTTAAAATGAGTAGCAACTTAAGTGGTGCAAAACCGAAATTTACATAAAAGCCATAGAAAATGTTTAAAAAATAAATATCATTTTAAAAATTCAAATGACAATAGTATGTCATCGCAGCCGTCTGATTTTCAACATGATAACAATTTTAAAATGTCTTTAATTTACCTACATACCTATATATAGAGTTCACGTTCACATTTTGGCCTTTTGACCCCTTTTTGCAAAGAAAACAAATTTAATTTATGCTAATTTCTCGTTATAAATATTAAATTAAACATGCTGATACTTGAAAAAGGACAACTTTGGCGATATGTTAAACAAATAATAGAAATTATTATGTAGATATAAAAACTAGTATGTGTTCTGAAAAAGTCACTGTGTGACGAAACAATTGTCAAAAAATAAATAAATTACGTGAAACTTAAAAAACATACTAGTTTTTATATCTACATAATAATAATAATTTGGAGTTTCATCAAGTAAAGGTCGAAACAATCAAATAAATAAATATACAAAACACAAAGTGCTTAAAGTACTTTTCGCCAACGATGTTGACATCTTCAGAAGCGAATTTACACTTTATTAAATTAAATTAAACCACTAAATATCAAATTAAACGTAGTAGTCGTAAGAAAAACTAGATAATACAAAAGTATTATAAACTAAAAAAGCATAAATAAACAAATAACTCAGCAATAATCATTAAATAAATTAAATGCAGAACTCCCGTGAGTCAATTTTTATTATTTTAAAATTTTTGTCCCGATTTATATTGGCATTATTGAACAATTTAAATCCTCAGATTAAAAAAACTGCTATTCATGCTGATAAGATTTCAAATATTTGTTTTCCAAAATGGTTTACAAATTTTTATGTATGGTGCAAAAAATCGTTGTGATCTTCACACTGCAGTGGCATTTATGAACTACACCCTGGCAAAAAAGTGCGTCATACATATGTTCAAGAGCTGGTTGCAAAATTTGGACAAACAAGATCTGTTTGCAATCGAAAAAGAAACCAACCTAGGATACTCAATGAAGCCACCCATATTAAGGTTCTTGGTCAGTTTGGAGTAGATCCCTCAAAATCACTCCGTTCGGCATCTAGATTAACAGGGCTTTGTTCTAAGTTTGTTAGGAAGGTGTTGAAACATCACAAATTCCACCCATTCAAAATGCATTCAGAAGTTGGCGATGATGAGACAGGCGTTTAGAATTTTGTGAAATCATGACCAATAAAATAACAAATCATATTCAACTACTAAAAAACATTTGCTTCAGCGATGAAAATGTTAATAAACAAAATTGTCTTTATTGGAGCATAACAAATCCTTATCTCAGTGGCGGCTCGTCAGGGTAGGCCTCTGAGGCCGCGCCTCACCCTTAAAATGAAGGAACGAACGACTTTTTGTATTTATATTTTTGCCTATTACAAGTGTATTTTTACAACAGTTCTACCCAATAAAAAGTAAAAAACCAATCAATCATATTAAGCGTAAATAAAAATCCAGGCGCAAAGCGCGTCAAGTTAACGTGCATCGTTGAGTCGCTTGGACAGAGGCGAAATTTTCACAGCCTCGGAAGCTCCCATTTACCTCTTAAAAGCGAAAATGACTCACCAACAAAAATATCGGCGTAAGTTCGCGAATAAACACCGTAGATGAGGCGAAATGTAGTTAGCTTGGTTTGTTCTGATTGGTGGTCCGTTTATGGTGGGATGCCAGCGGAGACAAAGAAGGTTGCCAGTCTTCTCTTAGCGTTTGTAGAGCACGTTATTGTTTTGATTCAGATTAAATTATTTAAAACTTTTGGCTGATCTTTTATAGTTTTTGTTTGTTTTGTTTTTTAGAGTTTATTTTTTGGTTTAGTAGTGCTATCGGCTCCATTTTAAAAAAGGTCAACGCGTCGCAGAATAATACCTCCCGGGTGACGTGGAAATTTATTCGTATTTAGACAAAATTAACCTTATGTAGCCTCACCCTCCTGTACACCCACGAGCCGCCACTGCCTTATCTCATCAGAAAAAATCATACCCAGTATCCTTAATGTTTGTGCAGGAATTTTGGGAAATTGTATTATTGGTCCCTAATTTATTGACCAAAAATTGAATTGTCGAATGTATTTTAAAATGTAAAGATGAAACAATACAGCCACTAATAATAAATGAACTAGAAAATCAATGAAACTTAACAAGATAGGGCACCACCTCATTATGTAGTAGCTGTTAGGGCTTTTTTATGGGGTCACTTAAAATCTGTGGCCTACAAAACTCAGCCTCATTCTATTAAAGATCTGGGACAACGAATAGTTCAAGAATGCCGAGCTATTCCACAACAAACATTTTAAAATGTTTGAAGGGAATTTGAGAATAGAATGTACTTTTGCTTAAAAAAATTTGAGAATTTAATTCATAAAGCTATAAATTAAAGTTTTTTGATTATTGTTGAACAATTTGTTTATTTATGATTTTTTAGTTTATAATACTTTTGTTAGAATTATTTTGTGTTCTTCAGTTTTTTTACTAATATTTTTAAATATTTTTTAAATATTTTTTTAAATTGTTAAATAAATAATTTTGTGTATTTTTCAAACATTAAACTATTAAAAAGTAATTTTTCAGACTGTTAAATAGCAATTTTTAACAGCTTTCCAATGAGGTATCACAAAGAGGGTGTTGCCCAAAGATAATACACCCCATAGATTGGAAACTGCACTAGCGCTAGCGGCAAAAGGCTAAAGTAAATTAACGCCATCTAGGTCTACAATACCCTTAGCAATGCCAAAAATTGAAGTAGATTTCTGTAACATATTGGCGGCAAATTTGAATGTTGATGCTTAGTAGGGTGCCTTTATATATTGTATTTACTGCTGTATTTTAAATAAAACAAGGATGAATATAAGATTTATTTATTGTAGTAATAATCTAATTTAAAATAAAATACATACATCTTATGTACAAAAAGACGCAACTCCACATTTTTACTTTATAAATTATAGCGCTTTATTTTTTTCTCATAAGATATGTTCAATTTAATTAGAAATTTTAAGGAGATATATCTATATATATATATATATATATATATATATATATATATATATATATAGTACTTAAAAATGTATGTATAGTTAAAATGCGTCTTTTTTGCTAAGCGAATAATTTAATAATATTGGAGATGAGTCTTTTTGGCTTAGGACGGCAGGATAGTCAATACTTACAAATTGGTTACATTTCCGAACCCAACAACAATACATTTCACAACCATTAACACGTTTTATCACTTTTAAAGCGCAAAAATGTATTTAATAATTCAAAAATTATGATTGACATCAATAATTATGATTGACATTGACATTTGCAAATAGCGTTTGTACAGATGTCTGCAATTAACAAATAGATATAGTTCAGGTATTGTAGCTCTAGAGGGCAGTGGTGGGAGAGTTTCCAATCTATGGGGTGTATTATCTTTGGTGTTGCCTTCTAAAAAAAATCAGCGAACATGAATTCTGTCGATACGTAGAGTATTATGTATACATGGTGTTAAAAAAAGAGTGTAAAATATTTCTAGGGCGTATACTTGAGCCAAGAAGAAGTCCTTTGGGGTTTTTCGATCTGACTTACCTTTAATTAGTTATTAATTAAATAAAGTTGCCAATCACAGGCTTGCTTTAGCAGAATAAAAAGAATTTCAGAAAACTTAACTTAAAAACAAAAACACTACACTGTTCAAAATTTCATGACCAATTTAACACCAAATTAATACCATACGTGGTCTATATCGATACAAACCAAAATGGTGTTAAATAAGGTTCGTTGGTCCGGTGTCAATTCAAATACTAAAATGGTGTTAAATAAGGTTCGTTGGCGGTGTAAATTCAAATACTAAAATGGTGTTAATTTAATTTTCACATAGTATTAAAATAAATTTTACCTGGTGTAAATTGAACTCCTTTTCAGTGTTAAATATTATGTGTTTGTGGTCAAATTATCATACTACACAGAAAAAGGGAAAAAAAAGGAAACAGGAAGTTCCTTGACGCATTACTAGTATATTACCAGTGGTATTATTCCAGAAAATGAAACCTTCAACTCGCTAGAGATAATGTTTTTAGTGCGTTCCACTAACTTAAAATACTTCAAGTATTGACAGCTGTTTCCAACTATTTAAGGTCTCTTTAGTATCGAACAACTTGTAGTGTCACACCAAAGCAAAGGATTACCTTAGTTTATATATTCTTCATGTAAGTCAACAGAGGCGAGATTTAAGAACATCACGTGATCCACAAAAATATAAATACTTATGTGTCAACTGGGTTAAATGAACTATTCCTTTTTTTCTGGGTAGGTGCACTTCTCAAATATTTTTAGATAAACACCGTTTTGGTGTTCATTTTCAACCCTAATTCATGGTGTTAAATTAACACCACTTGGTGTTGGATTTTGACACCATTTTAGGATTACTCTTTACACCGCAGATATTTTAAACAGTGTAACATTGACAACATACAGTTAAGGTCAATTTATGCTATTGCCAAGTAATATGTTTTTTTATAATTTTTATTTATTTTAGTATTCCAAAATGCAACGTGTTTCTTAATTAACAACAATGCCTCAATAATAGAAACAACAAATTTTCAGCACCTAATTTAAATAAAAATAAAACAAAAGTTTTTTAATAATCAATTTGTAGATTTTTGAATACTAAAATTGAAAATTAAATAACAATAAAAAACAACACATTTTTGTAGAAATTCGATAGTAGGTATACCTTTACTGCATTTCTTTGTTGTATTCAATACAAAATGTCCGTAGCTTTATCATAGCACAAGAAAACGCATTTGGATTTTTTTTGTAGTTACTGCCTTTCTCCATAGTAGGGCAGTATACGCCCTAGAAATATTTTACACTATTTTTTAACACCCTGTACAAAATTGTTGAACTAATTACATTACTCTTTACATTTTATTATTTCTTTTAAAAATGTAACATAGGTACCTATAGGTATGTGGTGTCGATAATAGAGAAATTTACCTTGTAATGCAATTTACAACAATTATATTTTAAGATTTTTAGGATATTCCATATAATTTTACAGCGTCTATGGATTTTCCAGTATCATTAACTTTGGACTTATCAAACAATAACTTTGACATCATTGAATATTGGAAGAAAAATGATACCACAATAATTGTTTTTTTTTTGGGAAATCCAATTGTTTGTAACTGTGCAAATTTAAATGTTATTAATAAACATCAAAATTTAATAAAAGTGGACAAAGAATGTACCAGGCCATTGCAAAATAGAATAATTTCTTATAAATCATTTAAAATTGATTACAAATGTCCGATTAAAAATGAAGCTCATCAATGTCTAAATAAATGCAAGTTTACTTGGAAAGGCGAGGATTTTTTGGTGGACTGTAAAAATCAACAACTTCAAAATATTCCATCATTTAAAAATCTGAAACAACATTATATTTACAGTATCTTTGAAAAATTAAAAATTGATATGACCAATAATTTATTGACCCATCTGGACAAGATTGATGCCAAGCAAATCACGCATTTGTTTTTATCTAATAATAAAATAAAATCAGTTTTATGGATTCCATCAACAATTAAAGTAAGTTATATAACACTAGTTTACAGCCTTTTTGCCCACCATGATTTTCTTGTGTAGTTTGGCTCACTAAAGGCGAAAATCACACTTAAATTTTTTTTCATGGAAGCGTTTTCGAAATGAATTTTCAATTGTTTGTTTTTTAATTTTCTGAGGTGTTTTGACGTTCTAGAGTATTCTTCGATTTTACCAAACAAGCACTTAAATCAAAGGTAATTGAGCCCTCTACAACTTTCTTTTGTATATATACAAAAGAAAGTTGTAGAGGGCTCAATTACCTTTGATTTAAGTGCTTGTTTGGTAAAATCGAAGAATACTCTAGAACGTCAAAACACCTCAGAAAATTAAAAAACAAACAATTGAAAATTCATTTCGAAAACGCTTCCATGAAAAAAAATTTAAGTGTGATTTTCTATAGTTTTGATATCGGCTCAGTAGTTTGATACTGGCGATTTTATGAAGTTGAAAAAGTCCTTTTTTTTACAAAAAACGAGGTCGAAAATTTACATATATTTCTGGGAAAGATAGAAATTGAAAAGATAAGTTCAGTTTAATTTATTTTACGTATAGATTATACTTAAAGGAAAAAAATAAGCTGCTGTTGATAAAAATCCATGGATAAATGGCAAAGTTATGAATTTTTTAGTGGAGCAGCAAAATTCAGTTTTTCGAGAATTTTTACGTTTTTTCTTCATTTTATTGAATTTTATAAAATTTAATATTAAACATTAATTTTATTTTAAACATTAAATATTGAAATTAAATTATATATTGAGTATTAAACAATATCTAAATATTGATTAATAAGCATAGGTCTAAAAAAATTCTGGCTCCTTCTTTGTTTTTTGTTGCTTTCGTATTCCGTTTCTCGTATGAGGAACAAATATAATCACCCATCATGGCTGTATCCCAGAAGCCGTGATACCGCCGCTCCAGAGCCTTCATTTGCTGGTGAAAACGTTATCCGTGCTCATCACTTACGTCACCCAGATTTCCTGGGTTATTTACGTACTCGAACTCTACTTCTTTTACGCATTTTACACTTTTTATTAACTAAATAAAACCATGATAAAAATACTTTGTTGAAATATCAAAAAATAGCAGTAAAATGTCACTATGAGATGTTAAATTTAAATTTTGAATAATGTTTTCGGTGAAAAAAGTACGTAAAAAACTCAAAAAATTTCAATCATGCACTTTACTTAGGTTTTCATTAAAGAATAAACATATTTCAAAATAAAAGAACAAAATAAACTAAAAATCGTCAAAAAGCTGAATTTTGGTCTTCCACTAAAAAATGGCATTTTCCATGTATTTTTATCAATATTAGCTTTTTTTTGTAAAGATGTCAGCTTCACGAAACAAAATTCAAACTGGAGTTATCTGTTTGATTTAAACGATATGTAAATTTTCGACCTCAATTTTTGCCATAAAAACGAATTTTTTAAGTTATTAAAATCGCTAGCGTCAAAATACTTATCTGATATCAAAAGAAAGTTTTAGAGGACTCAAATACCTTCAATTTAAGGGCTTGTTTGTCCAAATCGATACTCAAAAACGTCAAAACACCTCCAAAAATTGAAAAAAAAAAACAATTGAAAATTCATTTTTTAAGAACGCTTCCATAAAAAGAAATTGAGTGTGATTTTCGAGTTTAGTCGGTCAAAATACATGGAAAAATTATGATAGAATATGATGGGCAGATTTTTTTTCGATTTTGTAAACTAGTGTAATTTGTATTGTTTTTGCATTAATCATTTATTTAAGGTATTACATCTTGATCACAACAATCTAAGAAGTTTAAATGAAAGTATTTCTAACGCATTATTGAATTCAACCATATTGACCGAATTAACCCTAAATAATAATCCATGGGAATGCGAATGTCAAACATGGGATTCTTACTATTTTTTTATAAATATATATAGAAAAAGACAAATGTATTCATTCCAATATAAGGAAATTTCTAATGATGAATTAAACACTAAATGTCCAATTTCCAATAAAACTTTTCCATGTCTAAAGAGTTGCATATGTACATGGATAGACGATGTATTACAGGTTGATTGTAAAAATCAACAACTCGTGGAAACTCCAGCATTTAAAGAATTAACCAAATGTAACATTTACAGCGTTTTCAACGAATTAAAAATAGACTTCAGAAATAATTCATTGCAGCAATTGAAAAAAATTGACGCCGAAAAAATCACCGATTTGTTATTGTCTTTCAACAAAATTACATCTGTTTTCTGGATACCCTCAAACATTAAAGTTAGTTAAATGAAATTGTATAATTTTCATGTATACATATTAAGGTGCTTTTTTTTCACGACTATTTTTATTTTTTCGCACTAAATATCAACTATAAGTACTCTCCCAAAGCATATAAAGATTTGCCATTTAAAATACACGTAAACTTTGATTTTTTTTTAAATATCTATATCGCAGCCGCATTTTATGCTATTGGATTGTTTCAAAAAGAGATTTACTCATAATCAAAAGTTCTACAAAAATGCTGTATGTGCCATAGCCCTAATCTGCAACTGTAGGATGGTACGGGTCACTAAATCTGATTTTAGTGAAAAATTCTCATATTTTTGAAGATACTTCAAAAGTGACTGGATTTATCAAAAAAATGTGTTTGACAAACTTGTAGAAAATTTAATTTTCTTTAAAAAAGGTATTATCAGTTAAATCGCTAAGATTGATATTTGTTGAGATATAAAGCCTTTACATTGACAATTTATGAAATTTTCAGGATTTTCGTACCAAACTTTTTATAAATGATAATTTTCAATTGTTTATCAGTACAATTTTATGTAATTACGTTTTTTCTACAGTCGGGTAATTAGAGAAAAATAAATAACTAAAACAATTAAGCATAATTATTAATAACATAACTTTAAAGAGAAAAGATATATCTAACCTAAAACATTGATATAACGAGGTGTATTACATACAACATGTTATTTTTTCCAATCCATTAGCATAAAATGCGGCTGAGATATAGATATTTAAAAAAAAATAATCAAAGTTTACATGTATTTTAAATGGGAAATCTTTATACGCTTTGGGAGAGTAAATATAGTTAATATTAAGGGCTCAAATTTTCAGGGAATTTTTTTTTAACATTTTGAAAAAATAAAAATAGTCCTGAAAAAAAAGCACCCTAATACATACATATACATATGTATATATACATATATGTGTTACTATAGTAATTTTCTGCCCACCATATTTTAGGTATAACATCTGGAACATAACATGATTTTCGTGTTAGTGGGTCAAAATACATGGAAAAATTATGATGGGATATGGTGGGCAGAATTTTTTTTCGATTTTGTAAACTAGTGTAATTTGTATTGTTTTTGCATTAATCATTTATTTAAGGTATTACATCTTGATCACAACAATCTAAGAAGTTTAAATGAAAGTATTTTCAACGCATTATTGAATTCAACCATATTGACCGAATTAACCCTAAATAATAATCCATGGGAATGCGAATGTCAAACATGGGATTCTTACTATTTTTTTATAAATATATATAGAAAAAGGCAGAAGAATTCATTCCAATATAAGGAAATTTCTAATGATGAATTAAACACTAAATGTCCAATTTCCAATAAAACTTTTCCATGTCTAAAGAGTTGCATATGTACATGGATAGACGATGTATTACAGGTTGATTGTAAAAATCAACAACTCGTGGAAACTCCAGCATTTAAAGAATTAACCAAATGTAACATTTACAGCGTTTTCAACGAATTAAAAATAGACTTCAGAAATAATTCATTGCAGCAATTGAATAAAATGGACGCCGAAAAAATCACCGATTTGCTATTGTCTTACAACAAAATTACATCTGTTTTCTGGATACCCTCAAACATTAAAGTTAGTTAAATGAAATTGTATAATTTTCATGTATACATAATAAGGTGCTTTTTTTTCACGACTATTTTTATTTTTTCGCACTAAATATCAACTATAAGTACTCTCCCAAAGCCTATAAAGATTTGCCATTTAAAATACACGTAAACTTTGATTTTTTTTTAAATATCTATATCGCAGCCGCATTTTATGCTATTGGATTGTTTCAAAAAGAGATTTACTCATAATCAAAAGTTCTACAAAAATGCTGTATGTGCCATAGCTCTAATCTGCAACTGTAGGATGGTACGGGTCACTAAATCTGATTTTAGTGAAAAATTCTCATATTTTTGAAGATACTTCAAAAGTGACTGGATTCATCAAAAAAATGTGTTTGACAAACTTGTAGAAAATTCAATTTTCTTTAAAAAAGGTATTATCAGTTAAATCGCTAAGATTGATATTTGTTGAGATATAAAGCCTTTACATTGACAATTTATGAAATTTTCAGGATTTTCGTACCAAACTTTTTATAAATGACGATTTTCAATTGTTTATCAGTACAATTTGATGTAATTACGTTTTTTCTACAGTCGGGTAATTAGAGAAAAATAAATAACTAAAACAATTAAGCATAATTATTAATAACATAACTTTAAAGAGAAAAGATATATCTAACCTAAAACATTGATATAACGAGGTGTATTACATACAACATGTTATTTTTTCCAATCCAATAGCATAAAATGCGGCTGAGATATAGATATTAAAAAAAAATAATCAAAGTTTACGTGTATTTTAAAGGCCCAGGAAATCTTTATACGCTTTGGGAGAGTAAATATAGTTAATATTAAGGGCTCAAATTTTCAGGGAATTTTTTTTTAACATTTTGAAAAAATAAAAATAGTCCTGAAAAAAAGCACCCTATACATATATACATATATGTATTACTATAGTAATTTTCTGCCCACCATATTTTAGGTATTACATCTGGACCATAACCACCTTGCCAACTTAAATAATAGTATTATGGACCAACTATGGATTTCTAATTTGACTAAATTAACTTTAGATAACAATCCATGGGAATGCATCTGTGAAAAATGGGATTTACAGAATTTTTTATTAAAAATGTATTCAAAAAATAGCATTGTGAGTGCAGTAAACAATTATAACTGTTTTATTATGAGATACGCATTTTTTGAATATCGGGTGGTATGGTTTGTTACAATGATGAGTGATTTTAAATAAATTACCTATAGCAAAAAACATGTTTTTAATGGCCACTTGCACCGTTTTTATTTTATTTTATTTCTCTAACTGATCAGTAGGGATGGGATTTTAGTTATTTTACCTTTCTTCAACCAATGTAACTATTTGAAAACCAATAATGCCAAAATGTGTTTTAAAAGATTTTCTTTTATATGAACCTAACTTGTTTTCACCTTTTTTACCTTTTTTGGAGGTTTTTGCTTAAAACTACCTTTTTTATACTTTTGTTACCTATTTTTTTAACTTGTTTTCACCTTTTTACCTTTTTTGGAGGTTTTTGCTTTAAACTACCTTTTTATACTTTTGTTACATATTTTTTAATTTGTCAGTTTATTTTCACCTATTTGTTACCTATTATTACGTATTTTTACTTATTTTAATTTTTTGTGTTCTTTTTAAATTTTGCGCCAATATTTTATCCAGGGCGGTATAAATTTTTTTCTTATGGTCACAGACTGTAACAGTTACCTTCTTTGTAGAGAGCTCATAGAACTTCTGTGTAGTGAGTGTCTCACTCAGTTAAACACAGTTTATTGCATAGAAATAGTTTATTGTGGGTATGTTCTGTGTTTGGGTATGCGGCTAAACAAAATTATAAACGAAACGTGAACTTTTAATGTTTTTTTTTTTACCTAAAATGCTGTTTTTATAACCTAAAATGCTTTTTTTTAGTACCTTTTTAGTTACCTATTTTTCAGTTTTTAGTACCTAAATATCCCATCTTTACTGATCAGTTAAATAAACTGACAATTAAAAGGAGATTGATTAGTGTCCAAAATCTTGCACCGTGATTTTTTTACTATAGATATAGGAAATTTGACTAAAAAATTGAAAAGATTGGTGCTAATAACTAACTTCACACTTATTTGTGACGCAAATATATTTTGACGTTAAGAGTTCCATTCTTTATATATCTGTGGTTCGCCTCTTTATCATCTGGTTCGATTCTATTTCATGTACGACCGATTCAGTTGATGGTAAGAGAGAATAATATGGATACAGAAACTGACAAAAAAGGGGGCGCTCCTCAAATTTTTCAGAAAATGAAAAAAATCATTTAATTTATCTTGTGGATACAAGGGTATCATTGAAAACAAAGAGACAGATAGGGCTAAAACAATTAGAGCAGGAAATTAACAATATAAAGGATGAAAACGAAATGACTCTTTTGGATTTAAAAATTTTAGATTAATATATGTATTATAATAATAAACAAGAAGTCACTATTTTTTTTTAATTTTTAACACGTTCACTGCGGCAGCAATTTTTAACGTTTGGTCGATTATTATTTTGCCAGATACCGAGGTCTGGTAAGAGTAGTTCACGTTCCGGCGGCACCGGACGTATTAGTCTGGTAAATTTTTTTGTCTATAATCGTATGTTTTGATTAAGGGTTATAAAGAGCGGCAAATTTAATATTTGTATTCGGTAATATACATGTCGAGTGGCAAATAGCAGCGGTAGTACCGGATCCTGATGTCTGGTAAAGCTTGTAACCCAAAGGACAGGAAAGAATAAATCGTTCAAAGTAATATTCATAAAACAATATTTATTTATCTCAAAAATGCACAAAATAAAATTGAATTGTGAAAAATAAAGCAAAAAAAATAAAAAACTTGGGAAAAATGTTTATTTATGCCTGAGATTAAAACATTTTAGACATAAAGCTGGATTATTGTCGCAACCGCTGCAATAAGAGCTAACTTTTTTTACTTTTTTGTCGACTTCTTTACTTGTCATTGTTTTTCTTAATTCTTTATAGCAGTCTACACAATTTCTTCTACGTTTCCTTCCTGGACCCTCTTCCATTTCCAGTTGATGCTTTGACTTAGAACTTGCCTCCGGTTTAGTTAATAGATTTTCTTTCCCAGTGGATAGCTCAAAAGCCAACATCTCACGAAAGGCTAACATTGTAATTTTATTGTTAACATTTAATTCATTATATACAATCCAGGCATTGACTAAAGCAGAGCCAAGTATTAGCTCAAAAGCCACTTTACGGTACCATTTTAGTCCTTTTCGCAAAGAAGAATAATATGCTGACATCTGATCGCTATAATCAACACCCTTCTTAGCGTCATTATAATCGAGAACCATTTTTGGTTTTAATATATCTTTTCCTAATTCGCCTTTCTTGCTGTTTTTAGTTTTTTTACCTGCATTACATAAGCTAATAGAATGTTCTGGTTTACTCGATATCATAAAAACAGATCTTTTATCCTTCCAGTGTATTATTTTGATGCCATTTTGATTTTCTAAACCAGAAATTTCGTTCTTTTTTAGTTTTTTTGTAATTATTTCTTTTGGTAAGCCTCTTCGATTCTGTCTCAGGGTGCCACAATAAAATGTTTGTCTAGTCAGCAACTCTTTTACAAGTGGGATTCCCGAATAAAAATTGTCAGCGTAAAGTGTTCTGCCGGCATCTAATAGTCCAGAACACAATTTGAGAACTACTTTATGTGAATGGCCCTTGCTTTCAACAGAGTCCTCTTTTCCGCAATAAATTCTTACATTGTATGTGTACCCTGAGACAGTACAAATTTTATATAATTTTACGCCGTATTTATGTCTTTTATTTTTTATATATTGTCGCATTCCTAAACGGCCACGCCAGGGTACCATGCTTTCGTCTATTACTATATTTCTGCCTGGAGTCACCACACTCTTGAATCTTTCATTTATCATATCCAAAATAGGCCTGATTCGGTATAATTTATCTTCACTCTCTTCCAAACCTTCATTATCATTGAAATGCAAATATCTAAGAATAAGTAAAAATCTGTCTCTAGGCATTACTGATGAGATAAATTTGTTATGATAAATTTCTTTTTTTGACCAGTACAAATTTAAATTTGGAAGTCGAACTAAACCCATGACTATGACTATAGCGAAAAAACGTTTCATTTCATCTATATATGTGGGTATCCATGTACTTTGTCTCGATTTTGGTGTTATGCCGCGCAGATTTGTTTGCAGGGCATATTTATTCGTTTCTTTTACCATTATTTCGAAAATATCATCAGTTATGAATAAACTAAAAACATCCAATGCAGATAAGCCCAATCTATTTTCAGTATGGATTGTCCAATTTATGGGATGCTCAATTATGTTTATATTACTAGATGTTTTTAGGTTTGTCCAAATGTCTTCAGTAACTAAACAAAAAGAAAACAAATTTTATACAATATATGTATACCTATGTTTATCCCTATTGCAACAAATTTATATTGTTTTTATGTATTTTTTTGGATTATCCCTAAATAATTATTGAGTAAAAATCTTAACCCTAAATAATAATAATTTCTTGTACTTACCAATATCTGCATCTGCATCAATCAAGTCCTCAGTCGTACTAATATTGTCTGATTCACTCTCATAGTCTAATAATTGTTCTTCCTGTAATCTTGTATCTCTATCGGAATCACTAGGTACGTAATCTGGATCTTCGTCTGAAGAATTTGCGAATGGATCTTCGACCGATTCAATATCACTCGGAGGCTCGTGCACATTGTTATCACTATCAAAACCAGCCGAAGTACTAGGAATACATTTATTGTCCGAACTAATTTTTTGAGTGTATATCTCTGGCAATACTTCGTTTTTCAATACTTCGGAAGAGTTTTTTTCTTCCTGTAATGACTCGTTTTGTTTCTCGATAGCCAACTGTAAAATTCTGCTAGTCCTGTTAGCCATTTTCACTAAATAAACAAGACTGCGCAATGAAATTTTACAAATTGTGGCATCACCTGTTTACCAGTTATATGTATCCGGTAAAGCACCGAACGCAAAAAGTTTCTTTTCTGTGCGTTACCGGACCTCCGCATCTGGTGGTCAGTAGCCACACTAATAGATTCTAGAACTGTCAAGGAACAGATAGGAATCTGTAAAGCTGTTCTATCTTTAAAAACGTCGATTTTACAGGAACCGTACGAACGGAAAATTTTGTAAATTTTGGCGCCGTCTGAATGGAAAGTTCGTTACCAGTCAAATATGACTTGTAACGCAGTGAACGTGTTAATAGGTATAAATTAAATAAAACATCAAAAATATTATTCACATTAAATTTTATAAATTCGCAAAATAATCTTGTATTAATTGATTTTGAAACATAATGCGATCTTGTGAATGAGTAACAACAGGTTACTCCAGTTCATGGTATTATTATCATCAGGCAATGGCGGCTCTGGTTTATTCATGTCTAGCAATATTATGTAGTACAGCTGCAGCTGGAATAATGGAAAAAACTGTATATAGTTTTAATCTTAAGCCATATGCCAACACTGGAAACCTTCTTTTCCAAATTCCAAATACTCTTTCTATTATATTTCTGGTTCTTAGTAGTGACTCATTATAGAGTTGCTGACCTCTATACCTGTAACTATATAGTTATATAGTTATTGGATTTGCTAAAGATGTCAATAAATTATATCTTTGAAAAAAAAATTGAATACCGATGACAAGTACTTTTGAGGTTATAAATCGTTAACGGTGGATTAAAGTAATTTAAACCACCGAAATTGGGGGTTTATTTTAACAGTAGTATTTAAACAAGGATTAATTTACGGTGCAAGCCAGTTATGAAAAATAAACCTGTGTTAAAAAATAAAACCACTGTTAAACTTACGGTGCAAGTGGCCATAAATAATTTTAAATTTTTACATTACACTCAAAACTGAAAAAGTGGTAATTTTGCCAGGGCCCCCACCCCGGGCTGAAGTTGCAAAACAAACCTCCAAATGTTTTAAACATGTTTTTCTCAAAACCACATTTTTTAAGTTATGCAATCGCGTTAATATTAAGATTAAAATATTTAAAAACGTTGTCTTTAGACTTTAGTCTAGAGTTATAAAAACCATGTCTTTAGACTTTAGTCTACAGTCATAAAAACCATGTTTGCAACACCAGCGACACGACAAAATCAAAAAAATGCTTTGTTTTTATTAAAAAACCATTCAAAATAATTTGCTACCAAACATTATTTTTTAGATCAACTCATCAACAGTATTGTGTGAATCGGATAAAACTCCAGTCATAGAAAATAAGCATGGATGTCCCACTAAATTGACTTATATTATACTCTCAATTTGTTTAATAATTATATTATTAGTATCCATAATAATTTATTTGAAGTACAAACTCGAAATAAAAATATGGCTATTCGCCCACAACCTGTGTCTTTGGTTCGTGAACGAAGAAGAGATGGATAGCGACAAAACATACGATGTCTTCATCAGTTACGCGGACAAGGACGAGGATTACTTAATCAACACCCTGTTGCCGCTGTTGGAACAAGGCGCCCATAGATACGCGGTCACCTTTCATCAGAGACATTTCGTCCCGGGCGAACTCATCGTCAACAACATATTGAACTCGGTCAAGAAATCGCGCAGAACTTTGATTGTGCTCAGCACCGAATTCCTGCGCAGCTTCTGGGGCAAGCTGGAGTTCCGTTTGGCGCACGCGCAGTCACTAAGCGACGGCATGACGAGAGTCATCGTCGTCATTTACGGCGAGATCGACGAAGACTTGCTAGACGAAGATCTGAAGGCCTACATCAACACCAACACTTACCTTAGATGGGACGACGCCAGGTTCGGAAACAAGCTGCGCTACGCATTACCGCACTCGAGATACAGGCAAAGGATGGCCGATATAATCGAGGAGTAGATGGAAGTAGTTAAATAGTTGTTTTAATCCTAGCCTTATGCACTTAATGCCTTTAATGAAAAGTGTTTAATTGTTAAATTAAAAATAAAACTAAATTTCGTATTTTATTACCACTTATGGTCTGTTTTTATATTACTTTTCTACTAGCTTTATGTCTTGAATAACTTTTAAGATTTTTTTTATGTTTAAAAGAACCACCTGGTATGGTGTTAACACTAATTGTGAGCCATTTTCGGAACACCCTGTATTTTTATTTATACAGTGTCTAAAAAATACTTAATACATACCTGCAAATAAACAAATCGTTTTTATTAATTTCCTTATGCCCGTTTTTTCCAATGCGAGTAAACTTTTGTGTTAGTAAACCTATAGGATTAACTTAAATTCGAAGTTAACTTAAAGTTACGTTTTTATGGGTTTTTCCAAAGATTTTGCTACCCGAGTTTAGAAACTCTAAGTTAAGAAGTTTATCCTTATGTTAGTAATTGTGATTCTATTATTATTTTATGGATTCTATTTAAAATTGGGAAGCCATCTATAAATAAAAATGGCCTAATAATTAAGTTTAAAAATCTAAAAAAAAAACATCGAAAGCCAAAGTTATGGCAAATAAAAAAGGAAGTAAGTACTACAATGTAGAGGACGTGTCCAAATATAATTGATGACCGTTTGTACCGCGCATGACCGTTTGTTGTTATGAAAAGGTACAATTGCTACATACACCTTAAGTGTATGTGCGCATGTTGGGCGGGGCCTAAATACGTCAATTGTTGAGTATTTTTAAATCTTTAATTATCTGCTGCTAAAATTCTTGTTTTTGCAATGCTGTTGGATGTTAACTTGCTCTATTTTTCTTTTAACTTGTTGTTTTTGCGTTTAGTGAGGTTCGAATTACTTTTCAGTGTTCAAATTATTGTTATTGCGTTGTGTTAACCTGTTCTGTTTGTTTATTATTGTTTTGTGTTGCGTTGAAACTTGTTTTGTTTGTGTTTTAGTTTGTGTCGTGCCATTTGTTTTTATTTAAAGGATTTTCTTGGACTGGTTATCCAAATTGCATACAAATTTGCCACACCGCATTTTAATAAATGCAAATGGCACGACACAAACTAAAACACAAACAAAACAAATTAACGCAACACAAAAACATTAATAAACAAACAGAACAGGTTAACACAACGTAATACATATATGGAAATTACAATAAAACCTATGAAAACAAAGTAAATAATAATGTTGAATTTTACAAACTTATTATTATCCATAATTATTTATAATAAATATTTAGATATAACAAAAACACAATTACGTTTTTCATTAGATTTTCACTAGTTTTGTACTCGCCAAGGCCGTCTAGGCGAAATAAGAGCAAGAAAGCAGGGCCTAATTAAAAATAATTTAATTTTTCGCATTGAAAAATATATTTTTTCTGAAAAATTAAAAGAGCTTATTTTAGGCTCATAAAAATTTTCATTTAGGAACCTAAATTAAAATTTCGCCATTTTAGGCTTTTAGGCAAAAACAAAGGGGTTTCAAACGCTTTATTTTTTTAAGTTTAGGATTAATATCAAGGTCCCAAACAAATGCCTGAAATAGAAACGAAAAGGCATTTTGCCTAAAATCCGGTCCATGTTTATAACCATAACTTTATTTATACCAATGATTGTTTTTCATTAAGATTAATTGTGGCTTCAATTAAATAACAATTTAATTCAATGACAATGAACTAATTTTAAGCAGGTTTGCACAAATAAAAGTAAGAAAATCATTTATTTTTTTGATGACAATATTATAGCTTTTTCTGAAAAATCGTTAAAAATATGTTTATCAACAAGAAGTTAATCGTAATACTTACTTAAAAATGTCTATATTTTTCTGTAATTTGAGACACGTTTTTATCACCAAAGGTTTTTTTCATAAAGTCTAACTTTTCGAAAGCTGACACATAGCAGAGTAAAACATCTTCGGTTATTGTTTCCACATTTTTTCTGCTGAGCCAAATATCCTTTTTCGTAGCGATCCTTGATATATATATATATATATATATATATATATATACATCCACCTACCAATAGAGCGTCCATACATTGCGAAATTACATTCAATAGAGCGTCCGGGTGCATAGAGCGTCCGTATACGGACGCTCCATGCACATCACGTGTAAAATTTTACAGGGTGGTTCCAGGTAACTTTCTTGACCCTCGGGCAAAATTTGACTGGACGCTCTATTGTTGATGAAATAAACGTAGAAAGACCGGTATACGTATATTATGAGTTCAAGCAATTTGACACTAGGGGGCGCCGCGACGTATAGCGGTATACATTTTTCATTAACTCCTCTTACAAAGGAGCGTCCTCATAATTTGGCAACTGTGTAGGTACTTGAATTATATTTATTATATTATAAAATTAGCTTTCAAGTATTTTATGCAAAGCGGAACATGTTAAAAATACTTTACCATCTATAGGGCATCCACATCCTGATTCTGATACAATTTGTTTGCATATATATATAATAAAATAGTTATAAAATCTACTAAATATAATTTTTTTGTTTGCAAGAACCTTCATTTTATTACTTAACTACCATCTCCTAGATATCCCTCTGTTTTTATTTATTTGTTTTTTAGCAATAGTATGTTGTTAATAAATTACACTAGTTTACAAATTTTAATTTTAGAAGGATAGATTTTTTTAAAGGTAATTTTGGCGTGCTGAACACAAAAAACAAACTTATTTTATTCTGAATTTGGCCATTCACCTAGGTAACGGTTTATTTTTGTTTAGATTTATGATTTAAAAATCCGGAGTATCCGGAGTAAAGGGCACGCCCGATCAAGGTATGGTTAAAAAGGTAAATCGTCCAAAGGTATTAAATTTGTAATCCATGTTATTTTTTAAGATTTTCAGCTATTTTGCATGGGTGAATTTTTAGCTATATTTCATGAAATTTAAACTGTAACTCGGCCATTCTTTATCATATTAAAACAAAGTGGATACCGTTAGAAGAGTAATTTAATTACCTTTTTGAAGATATTGGGCAATGCCCAATGGGCATGCCTTTACTCTGAAAAAATTATTATGTTTTTCGTGTTTACAAACACTATAGGTCTAAATTACCTTAAGTAAAAAAATGTAAAAGAAACTTTCTACTTTTTTCTGTTAACAAGTGTTTTGCAGACTTGAGAAAAAAATCTCTAAACTATGATTTAGGCAAATTTCAATTATTGCGGCTAAAATCAAAGAGATGTAAGTGCAGCTGCCCTAATATTATTATAATATTGTATACAATCTATAGAAAACACAGTTTTACGGATTTGGGCCCACTGATAGCGGTTAGTGTAAATTTACTGGTGGTGAGGGTGTTTCGATTTTGTATAAGGGATTGCCAAATTAAGTAACTATACTTATACTATACCGACAAGAGTTTTACCAAATGTCAATAACTGTACGTAACACGGTCTTATAAGACCGTGCCAGCGACATTTAGTGACATTTGATTTAAAATTAGTGTTGGTATAGTACTTATATTGGTAATCCCTTATGAAAAAATCAGACCCCCACCACCGCTATAGTGGTTGCAAAAATGAATATCCAAACATCGGTGTTTGGATATTTATTTTTGCGCCACATTTGTACATTGAGAGAAAAAGTATACCTACATATATGTATATTGAACCAACAGTTTTTGTGGTTAAATACATTCAATACAATCAATTCAATTTTTGGATTTAAATTAATAGTTCCCGGACAACAATCGGGATTTCCTGGTGAATGCATGATGATATCACAACGTGATTTTTTTTTATCACGCTGTGATATCCTGAGTGCATACACATGCTTCATCACAGTGATATCATGTAGAACTCACGGTGTGATATTTGCAAAATTTGTGCATGCGTATGAGCCCTGCGAACTGCGAATTTAAAACCTAGTTTGTTATTCACATTACACCGTTATAATTTATAAAACGTTGTTTGAATATCACGAATGTTGTCCGGGTTCAATTAAAAAAGATATTCCAATGTTTAACAAAACGTGAACGTTTTGAACGCAGGGCTCATACATTCGTGATATTCATACGTACATCATGTCGTGATTTTCACAAATTTTATTCACACTGATATCATACGGAAGTCACCGCGTGATAAATGAAAATCATACGAACGTCACGTCTTGATTTTTACAAATTTTATTCATACGGACATCATCCGGATGTCACTGCGTGAGAAATGAAAATCATGACGTGATTTTTTATGCCATCGCTGTTTGCGATTGACCGATGGCCTAAAAAATCATGTCGTGATTTTTTATATTAACGGTGTTTGGATAATCATTTTTGTGCCACGTTCGTACACTAAAAGAAAAATTATGTTGAATCAACAGTTTTTGCGGTTAAATACATTTAATATTTTCTTGGATTTAAATTAACTATATATAGTTAATTTAAATCCAAGAAAATATTGAATGTATTTAACCACAAAAACTGTTGATTTAATATATATGTAGGTATACTTTTTCTCTCAACGTACGAATGTGGCGCAAAAATAAATATCCAAACACCGATGGCATAAAAAATCACGACATGATTTTTTATGCCATCGGTGTTTGGATATTCATTTTTGCAAAACATTCGTACATTGAAAGAAAAAGTATGTTAACAATTGAATCAACAGTTTAACATTCAATATTTTCTTGGATTTAAATTAACTATATATAGTTAATTTAAATCCAAGAAAATATTAAATGTATTTAACCGCAAAAACTGTTGATTCAACATAATTTTTCTCTTAGTGTACGAACGTGGCGCAAAAATGATTATCCAAACACCGTTGGCATAAAAAATCACGACATGATTTTTTGTGCCATCGGTCAATCGCAAACAGCGATGGCATAAAAAATCACGACATGATTTTCATTTCTCACGCAGTGACATCCGGATGATGTCCGTATGAACAAAATTTGTGAAAATCACGACGTAATGTTGGTATGATTTTCATTTATTACGCGGTGACTTCCGTATGATATCATATCATATATATCAGTATGAATGTGTATGAAATTTGTGAAAATCACGACATGATGTTCGTATGAATATCACGAATGTTGTCCGGGTACTTATATCTTATTTAGCTTTTATAATGCTTCTAAATTGTACTTACATAAATATTAAAATCAAACCAGACCCAACCCAACGGTGTTTGGTAATCATTTTTGCGCCAAGTTCGTACACTAAGAGAAAAATTATGTTGAATCAACAGTTTTTGCGGTTAAATACATTTAATATTTTCTTGGATTTACCCAGTAAACATTTGTGATTGCGTATTGAAATCACTCCTAAATCCCGTCGTGACATCGTGATATCACTGGCACATTCATATGTTTCCACAATACACAATCAATGGGATATCAAGTCGTGACATTCAAGCGCAATACGCACTCAATGGGATATCCATAGAAAAAGGATATCACTCCGTCACATAGCTAGTGCGCATGCGCGAGCGAAAGTGCAGGGGAATATTTTAAATATGTTGGAGCTGTGATAAACGAAAAAAGCGTCGTCGCTATCGTTAACATCGATGCAACGTATATCACAGCTTCAACATACTTCCGGCCTTGGTTGAAATAAAATTATGGGCTTAAATATTAACAGTCAACGTTTATTTAAATATAATAATAATAAGACAAGTTTTACACACTACCTTTATACAGGGTGCATCAAGTATCCTATAAGTATAATACCTACATGTATACAGGGTGTCGCAGATTTTAATTGGGAAAATTTAGTGAACTATAGAAATCGAAAATATCAGAAGAAAAGTATGTATGTTTTAGGCTTCGTTTTCTAGAGACAGGATGGTAAAGTTATTTAAAAACATATTTATTTTTTGGGCGAATTTGATAAAACCTTTTAGGTTTTTAGTAGTGGGCAAAGGGCTTAATTTAATGTAAATTAAATTATAATAAATCCAGAGGCGGCACTGGAACATCCCAAATAGATATTTAAAAATAAAATTTGGGTATGCACCATACCGTAGGCTACTGCTTTTTTTGTAAGTTTATTATTATTTATAGATTAAAAATAAATCGGAAACGAATTTAATTTTTTTCTTCAAAATTAAGCTTTAAAGCATACAAGTTCATATTTTTGGGAGTTCTGTTTACTATTAAATTAAAATGTATAGAAATTATACTTGTATGCTGCTTTTATGGGTATTTTTTTATTTAGCAGCTTAAACTACTTGTTATGACGATAGTCACTTGAAATAATTCTGATATCGTCATCCTAATCGTATGACGTCGTCAATTTATTTTAATTATTGAACTCAAAATTTATATTGCAGCGAGTTTATTAACAGAATTATATATAAAATGCAATTATTTCATTCAATTCTGAGTAACAAAGATCAAACAAATTTTTTTAATCATAACGACTCGTCATTACGATATCGTTAACGATAAAAGTGACGTGTTGTAAAGTATCGGATCATAAGTCTTGTCATTTTTTTTGTTATGCGTATCGTCATATGTAGGGTTAAAATGAAATTTATAACGCTGTTGCTAGTACACCGCGCGCGGTGTACTATTCTACACCGCCAATTGATGACGTTTTTGTTTCCCGAGCGTTTAATATTTTACAACAATCTAGATGGCTCAGATGGTAGGGCGGGCGCTTGGCATGCAAGAGGTCCCGGGTTCGATACTAAGAACTTTTTTTATTTTTTTATTTCATAAATTTGTTGTTTGTTCGGTTGGGTTGGGTTGGGTTGGTTGGTTGGTTTGTTTTAGTTTTATCGTAACATAAAATCCACTAGAAGTTGTCGAACTTTTTTTATTTGTTGTTCCTGTGTTAAAGTGTTTTATTTTTATCGTAACATAAATTTGCCCATTTTAGTTGGGTTTTTTGCTCAATGGGGAGGGGGGGCAATGGGGCGGGGTCGGTTGGGTTGTGTTGTTGAGTTTGGGTTGGTTTGGGTTTATGACGTAACTAACGTGCCTTTAACATTTCGAATCGCGGCACGTTAGCGTATATATATAGTTACATTTTTGGCTTTTAAAATGATGACCGTAAACGTGTAAACCATAGAAAAAGGATAGTGTAAACTGACGTTTCCACAAATATATGAATATGCGGTGCAGAAATTGTACACCGCAAGCAACCGACGTCATTATTTGGCGGTGCAGAATAGTACACCGCACGCGGTGCACTAGCAACAGCGAATTTATAAATTGAAATAAGGCAGCTGTTCTCAAAATTTTTGAAAAAAACTAAGAGCCTTTTAAACCAAAAATCTTCATAGCTTTGTTATTCCTGGGAATTAAAAAAAAAGTAAGTTTGACTTACACATACACATTTATCTACATTTTCATCCAATTTATTACCTTCACCATCTTTTGTTTTTAAAATGGCCATGGCGATGGTGCACCATTAACTTATATAGTTTAATAAATCGATTTTTTTACTATCCAACTATGTAAAATTGTATTGGTGATAACTCAAAATCAAGTAGACAAAAAATTTATAAATTGTTAATGTAGAAATGTATGCATGCGAAACTTACTTTTTTTAATTCTCATGAATAACAAAGTTGTAACAAATTTTGGTATTTAATAGACTTTTTTTTTAATTATGTGAGAACCGCGGATTTATTATCTAATTTTCAAATTTTAATTACATAAATTTTCTCCAGTTTAATGGCTTAACCAACCTGCATATGCCGTGCCGTACACCCTTCATTTGTATACATAAATATATGTATACGAGACCCGTCGCATATAAGTTGGGACAGTGAATTCAATGGTTTCAGTAAATCCAGGTTTTCTCACAGTTTTTTATTTTTGGACAAAGTATGATATTTCTTATAGTATAATTCTTATTGACATTTAAAAACCTACAAAAATAAATTTTCACTCTTGACAATATTGATAACAGTTTTACACCTTAAATTTATTCCAGAGTAAATGGAGTATTGTTCACCATGTATACCTTACTATAGCAAGATACATACACACATACGTACTTGGCTAAAATCGCTTGCATATACAGGGTGTCCCAGAACTCGCGCCACATAGAAAAACGGAACGTGCCGAAAGTAACGTAAAACACATACCTATTTGAAAATTAAAATTGTCTAACGCAAAGAATAAGCGAGATAAGAATAAAAAACGATAGCCAATCCCAATAGATGGCCATAGGGAATTCTTTAAATTGCTAGGATACTTAGGTTGCATTGTTCATAATAAAAAATATGTAAAATATTTGGTCCACTGGAATCCAATTCATTGTGACACTGCTGTCAAACTCCTGTCATTAATATTATATTAGGTTATAAATTAAGTTATTATAAATAATGTTTTCCTTAGATGATTATACTGAAATGATAATTATTTATTTATTTAGTGTGGGCGCAACGCCAGGGAGACAACGCGAGTTTTTTCCCAGCCCTTTCCTAATCGTTATTTAAAAAAATTGGCGTTCTGAAGTATAAGTCATAGATTAATAACCTCATTTTTGAAAGCTTTTGACAACTTAGTAAATACAGTTGGCCAAAATATTTTTAAATGTTTTTAATACAACAATGTTCTATCGTCTCCTAGCAATTTTAAAAGCTCTTACGTTTAACCTAGGCGAGAGCTCTCGGCATTGGCTGCCGATTTTTTGCTCTTATTCGATTACACTATTACCTAGAAATTTTTTATTTTTAAATTTGGCATCTCCATTGCTATCGGCACGCCCCCTTTTTCTCTGTGGCGCGAGTTCTGGGACTCCCTGTATATACAGTGTGTCCGTAAAGTCCCGGAACATGTGATTATTTTTATTTTTCTAGCAATATTTTAGCCTATGTAGTTGTTCCAAAATCTGCCTCGTGGCGGCGCCCCAATCAAAGTAAGGTTTTTTTAAATTACAACCCTTAATTTTTGTTGCATTTTTGGATAGCTACCGTTGTCCTGAGTACATTGATATGCTACATGTGGAGGGTTACATAAGAAAATTTTTGAGAAAAGTAGGTTTTTGCCGCCGTTTGAGATTTTGGTTTTGACGAACTTATTCGCTGTTACGGGGCACCACCACACTATGCATTGCTAGTAAGGGATTATTTAAATCAGGTCTTTCCCAATCGCTGGATAGGTCGAAGGAGTCAAATTGAGTGGCCAGCGCGATCGCCCGATTTGAACCCTTTAGACTTTTTTATGTGGACATCTTAAAAACCGCGTCTATGTAAACAGGCCTTAAAATTGGGACGACCTAAGACACCGCATTCAAGCCGAGATCCAGATGATCACTCCAGCGGTACTGGCAAACGTACAACGCTCGTTTGTAGACAGGCTGGCCCACTGCCAAATGGTTTACGGTGGACACTTTGAGCAACTGCTCTGATTGGCTTTCCAAAAACCATTAAGCAAAGCATAGATTGTGTTTAAGTTTGACAAAATACCAAAATCTCATTCGGCGGCAAAAACCTGCTTTTCTCAAAAATTTTCTAATGTAACCCTCCAGATGTGGCACATCAATGTAATCAGAACAAAGGTAGCTATCTAAAAATGCAACAAAAATAAAGGGTTGCAATTTAAAAAAAACTGACTTTGATTGTGGCGGCGCCACGCGGCAGAATTTGGAACAACTACATATGCCAAAATATTGCTAGAAAAATAATAAAGTTGACGGGTTTCAGCGTTTTTATAAAAAATTTACTGTTTTTAAAATAATCTCATGTTCCGGGACTTTACGGACACACTGTATATTGAGTATTACACAATATCTAAATATTGAACATTGAAGATACTGAAAGTTTTATTTTGTTTTAATAAGCATAGGTTTAAAAAAATTCTGGCTTCTTCTTTGTTTTTTGTTGCTTTCGTATTCCGTTTCTCGTATGAGGAACAAATGTAATCACCCATCATGGCTGCATCCCAGAAGCCGTGATACCGGCGCCCCATAGCCTTCATTTGTTAGTGAAAACGTTCTCCGTGCTCATCACTTACGTCACCCAGATTGCCTGAGTTATTTACGTACTCTCTACTTCTTTTACTTATTTTATACTTTTTATTAACTAAATAAAACCATGATAAAAATACTTTGTTGAAATTTCAAAGAATAGCAGTAAAATGTCACTATGCCAACACGAGAAACAAAAAAATTCACTTTTGCGGAGTCATGTCGAATTTAAATTTTGAATAATGTTTTCGGTGAAAAAAGTACGTAATAAACTCAAAAAATTCCAATCATGCAATTTACTTAGGTTTTCATTAAAAAATAAACATATTACAAAATAAAAGAACAAAATAAACTAAAAATCGTCAAAAAGCTGAATTTTGGTCTTCCACTAAAAAATGGCATTTTCCATGTATTTTTATCAATATTAGCTTGTTTTTTTTGTAAAAATGTCAGCTTCACGAAAAAAAATTCAAACTGGAGTATCTGTTTGATTTAAACGATAGGTATGTAAATTTTCGACCTCAATTTTTGCCATAAAAACGAATTTTTTAAGTTATTAAAATCGCTAGCGTCAAAATACTTATCCGATATCAAAAGTATGTAAAATAAAGTTTTAGAGGACTCAAATACCTTCAATTTAAGGGCTTGTTTGTCCAAATCGATACTCAAAAACGTCAAAATCTTGTTGAAAATGTTAAAAAATAAATTGAGCACTAAATATCAACTTTAAGTACTCTCCCAAAGCGTATAAAGATTACCCATTTAAAATACACGTAAACTTTGATTTTTTTTTTAATTTTTATATCTCAGCCGCATTTTATGCTATTGGATTGTTTCAAAAAGAGACTTTGCACCCCGCGGGTGACTTTAACCCTTTTATGAAAAATCTTTACGCGCTCGATAAAATTAACATTTATAATTTATTGGTCTAAACCTGTCAATTGAGCGATTCTATTGAGTTTATATTACAGGAAAATCAGTGTTTTAAAGAAAGAAATGCATCCCATGGGATTTATTACACTTTAAAATTGTATATATCGCATCAGTGCAAAACTCTTAGAAATACACGCGTTTCAATTTCTATATTATTCGCAATCCTTTGGAATGATGATCCTTGGTTAACTATAGTTATAGTATACAGGTCGATTTTTTATTTTTTTTATCGGTAATCTCTTGCAATAGATATATGTCGCTGCTAACATGTGTCTAATAAAAATAAAATAAAACATTGAGTTAATTTAATACGGAAAATACACTGTGAGACAAAGTTACCCGCAACCAGGGGGTAACTTTGCACACCCCGTTTTTAATTTTTATTTTTGAAACTCAGCCCTATGTAATATTATAACATAGTTATTATGAAAGAGCAACTCAAGACTCAAATTTTGGTACCTAAACAAAATTTCATGTTTATGATTGTTAAAACCACAAAAATTTTAATGTTAAGTTTGAAAGTGATCTAAAGCCACCTGTGTTTACGGTAATCAAAAGTTCTACAAAAATGCTGTATGTGGTAAATTCTCATATAACTTGTTTCGATGCTGTATCCACTTATTTTTGTGAAAACTAATTCTCGCTCAAGGTTTTTTTTAGTGTAATGAGCATGTAGCATTTTAAGGTAATGGGAACTTAAATTATGACAACCCTAACCTATTATTTTTTTCCTAAAATGCAGGCTTTATGTTGCAAATGTCACATAAGTTACCGGTCACCAACTGCAATATCCTAACATTGATGAATATTTTAACAAAATGGCTGTTGAAACAACTAATGTTAGTGCTTGATAAACTAAAAATAGACTTAAGATTGACGAAAAATAATTTTATCCGAAATCGGCGGTAGTTATTGGATTTGCTAAAGATGTCAATAAATAATATCTTTGAAAAAAAAGATATTGAATTCCGATTACTAGTACTTTTGAGGTTATAAATCGTTAACGGTGGATTAAGGTAATTTAAATCACCGAAATTGAGGGTTTATTTTAACAGTAGTTTAGAGGTATTTAAACAAGGATTAATTTAAGGTGCAAGCCAGTTATGAAAAATAAACCTGTGTTAAAAATAAAACCTCTGTGTGCCATAAATAAATTTAAATTTTTACATTATACTCAAACATTTTGCGAGGGCCCCGACCCCGGGCTGAAGTTGCAAAACAAACCTCCAAATGTTTTAAACATGTTTTTCTCAAAACCACATTTTTTAAGTGGTCAAAATTATGCAATCGCGTTAATATTAAGCTTAAAATATTTAAAAACGTTCTCTTTACACTTTAGTCTAGAGTTATAAAAAACATGTCTTCAGACTTTAGTCTAGAGTTATAAAAACCATGTTTGCAACACCAGCGACACGACAAAACCAAAAAAATGCTTCGTTTGTATAAAAAAACCATTCATAATAATTTGCTACCAAATATAATTTTTTAGATCAACTCATCAACAGTATTGTGTGAATCGGATAAAACTCCAGTCATAGAAAATAAGCATGGATGTCCCACTAAATTGACTTATATTATACTCTCAATTTGTTTAATAATTATGTTATTAGTATCCATAATAATTTATTTAAAGTACAAACTCGAAATAAAAATATGGCTGTTCGCCCACAACCTGTGTCTTTGGTTCGTGAACGAAGAAGAGATGGATAGCGACAAAACATACGATGTCTTCATCAGTTACGCGGACAAGGACGAGGATTACTTAATCAACACCCTGTTGCCGCTGTTGGAACAAGGCGCCCATAGATACGCAGTCACCTTTCATCAGAGACATTTCGTCCCGGGCGAACTCATCGTCAACAACATATTGAAATCGGTCAAGAGATCGCGCAGAACTTTGATTGTGCTCAGCACCGAATTCCTGCGCAGCTTCTGGGGCAAGCTGGAGTTCCGTTTGGCGCACGCGCAGGCCCTAAGCGACGGCATGACGAGAGTCATCGTCGTCATTTACGGCGAGATCGACGAAGAATTGCTGGACGAAGATCTGAAGGCCTACATCAACACCAACACTTACCTTAGATGGGACGACGCCAGGTTCGGAAACAAGCTGCGCTACGCATTACCGCACTCGAGATACAGGCAAAGGATGGCCGATATAGTCGATGAGTCGATGGAAGTAGTTGAATAGTTGTTTTAATCCTAGCCTTATGCACTTAATGCCTTTAATGAAAAGTGTTTAATTGTTAAATTAAAAATAAAACTAAATTTCGTATTTTAATACCACTTATGGTCTGTTTTTATAGGACTTTTGTACTAGCTTTTTGTCTTGAATAACCTAAAAACTACTTTTAAGATTTTTTTTTTATATTTAAAAGGACCACCTGGTATGGTGTTAACACTAATTGGTGAGCCATTTTCGGAACACCCTGTATTTTTATTTAAACATTGTCTAAAAAATACTTAATCAGGGGCGTGCTGGCTGAATCAATGCAGGCCTGGACTAGATGGTAGAGCAGTCCAGGCCCAAGCCAATTTCATATAAATTGTAAAAATATATCACAATTAAATACCTCGACTGTTAAAACGTCCCGTGATAATTCTCTTCGCAACAAAGAACTGTTTTCAGCTAGTTCAATTATTAAGTCACAATCTAAACCATTTTGCACCTTTCTCTTCACAGCAATCAGCATAAAAGCTTCCAAATTTACGTCACTTCACACTGATATTAAAGGAAAGTATTATCACAAATAAATTAAGATAAAAACTGCGAGAGGGGGCTTTTTTGATGCTTTTGTAATTAAGTTTCTGTTTCTCTATAAATCCGAGTTGATCTCCTCTTCCGATAATTATAATGTATAAATTTTTTATAAGTATAATTTATAAATTTACTAAAATTGCATTTTATCGAAGTGGCCCCGGATCAGTTTGGATTTCCAAAGAAACGGAAAAATAATTACGGAAGCATCCAAAATATCCCCACGCTTTAGGGTTTCCACCTGCGACTTCTTGGTTAAGGGTTAGCATAAAAAATACGTGTTTTAGATTTTTTTACGAAAGTCAATTAAAACTTTCTTTTTTTTAAATTTATATTTAGTGTTTAATAATATAACCTGAAAAAACTTTTTGTTTGGTATAAAAATCTTTTTTCTATTTGCATACCATAGCAAGTCCAGCAGACCACCATGGTGGCCCAGCACGCCCCTGTACTTAATACATACCTGCAAATAAACAAGTCGTTTTTATTAATTTCCTTATGCCCGTTATTTCCAATGCGAGTAAACTTTCGTGTTAGTAAACCTAGGATTAACTTAAATTCGAAGTTAACTTAAAGTTACGTTTTTATGGGTTTTTCCAAAGATTTTGCTACCCGAGTTTAGAAACTCTAAGTTAAGAAGTTTATCCTTATGTTGGTATTTGTCAGTGGCGGCTGGTTCTAAAGGGCACAAGGGCACGTGCCCACCCAACCGCCCAGATAAAAAGTAATAAAAGTTATTTGTTGAATTTTGCATTATTTTAGTTATACGTAACACCATTGTAATTACTATTTAAGGATGGTCTCAAACCTTCCTTCCGTCCGCTCAAACGGTTGGATTTAAACCTTCTTTACGCAACGCTGCAGCGAGCAAAACGCTGTGCCGGCCAGATTGCGAATCTGGCAACACTGCGCCGGGGCACAATTTTAAATGTACCCATTCCAAGCAGTGTTGCCAGTCTAGTACAATTGTACTAGATCTAGTACTTTTTTAATACATTCTATACCCTAGTACCCTTGGATCAAAATCTAGTACTTTTTGATATATGGGCCTAAAAATAAAATAACAATTTTTTACCCTACTTAATTAAAATTATTATAAATTTCAAACGGATACAGGCAACTATAAATACACATTTAGAAACATTGGGCGGAATGATAATAGATGGCGACACCCACCTTGTGGCGAAACCTACTAAACCAACCAACTAAAGAGAGTTGTTGCGCATGACTGTCACTTGTCATTAAAAATTCTGATAGAAACTTTCTGTATTTTGAAAAAAGTGTATATAATTATTAAGTGTATATAATTATTATATAATATTAATAGGGGGATATTTATTATGGAGAGGTAATTATACTATTTATAATATGAAAGTAAAGTAGTATTAAATGAATAAAAAAAATTTTTCACCCCTCCTTACCTAAAACTTTATTTTTGAGTTCTGAAAATATGGTACTTTTTTTTTAAATCTGGTACTTTTTTAACTGAAAACTAGTACTATTGGAAAATAAGTTCTGGCAACACTGAGAGATTAACCGAAGATCACCGAATAATGCTTGGAATTTCCAAGCATTATTCGGTGATCTTCGGTTAATCTCTCAGCACGCGAATATATGATATATATCGTCAATTTGGGGCACCGAACGCAGTGTCTCTTCAACCGCTGAGATAACACTATCTGTGTCTGTTTGTTTGATTTCTTTTTTGTCGCCGCGTGCCGTTGTTTTTTAAGTTTTAAGTGAATTACGTGTTTTGTTTTTTAAATAAACTTTATTTTTTATTAACAATAATGGCACCAGCGAAAGTAAGTTATGTTCAAAATCTTTTAAAAAGCCCGATGTCACTTGAAGATAAACTTTTAATTAAGAAAAAAGGAAGACATATTGAGGCCCGTTCCTGGGGTCTCTGGCGCCTGCGTGCAGCATTCGTTGGTGCGCTCCTTTTATATTTAAATATAATACATTAAATATTTGAATGTTAAGCCGTAAAATTTAAAAAATATATATTTTGCGACAAACTGGCAATATGTAATTGAAAATGTAAAAAAACCGCTTAAATTAAGTATAAAAAATATTTATTAAATTGACAAACAAACAAGTAATAACATAAGGGCATCTATTTTTTCCGAAAAAAATCGAAAAAACACGTTGCTAAGTAATATTTTAACAAAAAGCCTGAGTGCTAGTGGCAACAAAAATCCAAGTCGAAGACGAGGATTTTTGAACCTGCACGAATGCATTTTGTTAAAAAATATTACTTAGCATTGTGTTTTAACGATTTTTTTCACAGGAAAAGTTAGATGCCCTAATGGTATTTGACAAGACTATTTCATGAGTAACAGTTAACAATTAAAATATAAATTGCAATTTTTGGTGACAACAGCTGTCAAGTTTTGCCGCGGGTAAACTCGAATAAACTGCTGACAGGTGCTGTCACACAGTTTTTTCACCTAGAAACCATTTGTAATTCAAAATTGCGCCTTTGTGATTGGTGGAAATTAAGACGAGGGAAATAGTCTTGTGCAAATATTAGTTGTATAATACATTAATATGAACTTTAAATTAAATTAATTCTGGAAAAGCAAGATCACGTCAACTGGACCCCCCATTTTCCACTTGATCATAAAAATTAAGTCCATATATTTTTTTCATAAGTTGTTAGTATGAAAAATTGATCCCCCAAACGATTTTGAAAAATTTTAATTTTAACCACAATTTTTTTTACAATGAAAATTTTAGGTACTTTTAATTAAAAATTAGATTTTAAATTAACCGTTCAAGATAAATTAATGAAATTTTCAGGATTTACTTTCAAATATATATATATTAAGAAAATATTAATAGCTAAAAATTATTTGTTTATTATCATATTGTTAATTAACTTTTAAGTTAACAAATGAAAATTTCATTGATTTCTCGGTGAAAATTTGAAGTTTTTTTTTACTAGAGACATGCGTTATTTATCTAAGTTTAAGATTCCGGAAGAAAATTTCACTGCTCATGATTAGTTTAAACAATATGAATTTATTTATCACAGCGCGCCGGGCGCCAACCGCTGCAGCGGTGTTCTGACAGCGCGCTGTCAGATTTTGACAGTCAGAATACCGCGCGGCCGAGCGTCAGACTACATTGCAGCTTCGGTTAATTATTAATTACAATTAACATTTAAAATGGGCCCAGTAAATAAATGTTGCAATCCATTAAATAAAAAGAATCACAAATACGTAATTAAAAATTTAGTTTTAATCACAGCCAATCGAGCTTGCGATTTTAAGGATTTTATCGGATATTACATGTGCAATTCTTGTGAGAGAGCAATATATCTTAGTCGTAAACCTGGAAAACTTGATAATCCTGCTGAAAAACCTATAAATAACAATGTAAATATTGATGCGACTGATCCAGAAGTAGATGAGATTGAAGATGATAACAATAAAGACCCGACCTTCAAATCTGATACTGTAGATAATCAATTAAAAATTAATAACCTTAATAAATTGCTATTGGAGGTCGGTGAACCACTAATAAAAGTGAGACGAGTGTCAAGTGTATCTGAGTGTAAAAAAGCAATTTTAACTTCTATGAAGAAATTGAGCGGTATTGATATTAATCATAAAAATCCAAATGATGTTCTTTTAAATAATTTTAAGTCTGCATTTGACCAAACAAATAGTAAGTCCGAAAAAATCCAAGTGTTGACTACTCTTCCGTTAGATTGGCCAATAAAAATGATACGACGCGAATTCAAAGTTTCAAAGAGAATGGTACAAGCTGCTAAAAATATTAGGAAAAAATTAGGATTTGCGTCGCAGCCTGATGCTAAAAAAGGAAAAAACCTGGATAATTCAACACTCGATCGCGTTAAAAAAATTTTTTTGTCTGATGACGTTAGTCGTGTGATGCCTGGAATGAAAGATTATGTTACGGTTTCAGAAAATGGTAAAAAAGTCCAGAAACAAAAAAGACTCTTATTATTTAACATTAATGACTTATATAAAAAATTTAAAGAAACTTTCCCGGATGAGAAAATTGGACAGACTAAATTTCAAACTCTACGACCACGAGAATGTATTTCAGCTGGAAAAAGTGGAACACATAATGTGTGTGTATGCAAAATTCACCAAAATGCAAAATTACAATTGCACGGACTGAAAAATAAACTAAAAAAAAAAGGATTTGATTTCCCTGAAAGCTTAAATGACTTGATTCAAAGCTCTGTTTGCGTTCAACCAACATCATCATGTTTCTTTTCAACTTGTAAAAAGTGTCCAGAAGTTGATTTTGTCATTAAAAAGTTAAAATTATTGATTGATAGTCATGAAATAACGGACATAACTTTTAGCCAATGGAAAAGTACTGACAGGTAAGAAAAAAGACTAAATATTAACAAATTACTCACATAATTATTAATCTCAGTACAAAATTTTAAAGAATAACTTATCAATTAGATCTATAATTAAATAATTTCTATTTGTTTATTAGTTAATGAGAGTAAAAATTTATCTCATTAACATGATTGATTCAAAATTATCGAATTCCATCTTATAAATTTGTCTAGTTATTGTTTTTTTTGTTTTTTTACACAGTTAATAATCTTATACATTGGTTTTAAATTTTACAGGACTGAAATTGTTGAAGCAACCTATACCAAAGAAGATTTTTTAAGTGAGCTAAAAAATAAGTGGTCAGAGCTATTGAAGCATGATTTTGTAGCAAAATCTCAAGCATCTTTCTTCTCTAAACAAAAAGAATCTGCTGAAGCTGGAAAGTTTATAGTCTGTCTAGATTTCTCCGAAAATTCATTTTTTGTTCAAGACGCTATCCAGTCACATCATTGGTCTAATGATCAGGCTACACTTCATCCGTACGTCGCGTATTATAATGAATGAAATAAAGCATGAAAATTTAGTGGTGATTTCCGAGAAAGTTAGTCACGACGCAAGTTCAGTCCATCTTTTTAATGCAAAACTAATTGAATTTTTAAAAAATAAATTTGGTGCTGAAAATGTTAAAAAAATTAAGTACTTTTCCGATGGAGCAGCTTCACAATATAAAAACAAATATAACTTTGCCAACTTAATAAATCATTCAAATGATTTTGGTGTTAAAGTGGAGTGGAATTTTTTCGCAACATCTCATGGAAAAGGAGCGTGTGACGGCTTAGCAGGAAGTGTAAAAAGACAGGCTTTTCGTGCTAGCCTTCAACGTGACAAAAATAATCATATTACAACACCACGTTCTTTTTTCCAGTGGGCGGAAAATTCATTTAAAAAAGTTCATTTTGCTTTCTGTTCCCAAAAGGATCATGAATTACATGAGCAAAAATATCAACAACGATTTAAACGGGTAATTACAATAAAAAATACTCGTCAATTCCACTATTTTAAACCGTTGGATGATGTATTTTTGGAGTGTAAACTTGTATCGGATGATGAAAAAGTTTTTACTAACAGAGTTTTTAAAAAAAATAATATAAAGATTACGAGAAGTTCATAAATTTTTATGTTTAATAACTATAGTTAATTTTTTCTGTTTTTGTTTAATAATAGAGAGTTTATTTATTGTATTACTCATAATATTAATATTAATAATAATAATAAAATTGATTTGATAATTATATTTTTAATTGTTATTTGTAATTAATAATAAACCGAAGCTGCAATGTAGTCTGACGCTACACTCAAAAAAATTCTTGTAAATTTACAACACATTTACTAGTTTAAACATGTAAACTTTACAAATATTATAATGTGAAAATTAAATCACAAGTTAATTTATGAAAATATACACAGTTTTTTGTAAAATTAATAATTTTTGTGAATTTACAATGGAATATTAAGTTTTGTTATGTAAAAATACATTTCATTTTGTTATATTTACATTATTATTGTTTTAAATACATATCAATTTGTAATATTTGCAATTTTACTATTCGCATGTAAAATTACAAGTTTTATTGTAAATTCCAACCAATTACCGCGCGCCAAATCGTGATGCAGGGTTGCATCCGCTTCCAAAACGTCTTTGATGTCAACCATTGTGTTTTGTAGATGAACGTGTTTTTATGTGCACAGTTAGAATTTAGTTTTCTACAAGGTCTTTTACTATTGGTAAGTACTTTAAACTTAGTTAAAGATGCATAATTAATTCATAATTGTTTTAGACTATGTTAACCTGTAATATTTGCGAAATTAAATTATATTCTTTAAAAAAATATAACACTCATCTTCAATTGCATAGAAATACACCAGGAGCAGTGTTTACGTGTCTATATCGGAACTGTAGATTCTTAAAAACTATAACCGTTTTAAAACTCACTTATATATTTATAGATAAAGTTAAATAAAATATTATGTGCCTAAAAACAGTTTATTACTTCTTAATCATAATAATAACAATAATATTTAGTAATACAAAATACATGTAGTTTTTGCAGGTAAGTAAATATAAATCCATTATCGTTTTTTAAATTTTCTTAACCATATATATATGGCTAAAAAATAATGATAAATAAGTCGTAAAAGTACTTACCATAAAAAGAAAACACCGTCAATTGAACAATTCCAAGGTATTTTCATTTAGATATTCCTTGAACCACGGTTTCCAATAAAATGTAAAACAACATATCACAACATCAATAGAAGACACTATATTAACAACCACAAATTATTAAATTGAAAATTAATTTTGGTTACTCATGAATTTAAATATAATTTCGAATTTTATAATTTTTGGTTGTTAAAATGATGTCTTCTTTTTAATGTTATAATATGTTGTAAATTAAAATTACATTGTAATTTTACTGAATAAGGAATTTTACATTTTTAAGTATTAGTAAATTTACATTAAAGTCAGTAATTTTACATTATAATTTTATTTTAACTAGGAATTTTACATTGTAAATTTACAGGAAATCTAGTAATTTTACAATATTATTTTTTTTTGAACTAGGAATTTTACTTTGTAAATTTAATTACATGGGTTTAAAATTACAATGTAATTTTAATACTGTTTTGTAAAATTACTTTGTTGTTGCAAATTTTCTGGAATATCGATGGTCACCAGTCGCCATCAATAATCGTGGTAAATTTACATAATTTTTTTTTTGAGTGTAGGCCGCGCGGTGTCCTGACAGCGGTTGGCGCCCGGCGCGCTGTGATAAATAAATTCATATTGTTTAAACTAATCACGAGCAGTGAAATTTTCTTCCGGAATCTTAAACTTAGATCAATAACGCATGTGTCTAGTAAAAAAAAACTTCAAATTTTCACCGAGAAATCAATGAAATTTTCATTTGTTAACTTAAAAGTTAATTAACAATATGATAATAAACAAATAATTTTTAGTTATTAATATTTTCTTAAAATATATATATTTGACAGTAAATCCTGAAAATTTCATTAATTTATCTTTAACGGTTGATTTAAAATTTAATTTTTAATTAAAAGTACCTAAAATTTTCATTGTAAAAAAAATTGTGGTTAAAATTAAAAATTTTCAAAATTGTTTGGGGGATCAATTTTTCATACTAACAACTTATGAAAAAAATATATGGACTTAATTTTTATGATCAAGTGGAAAATGGGGGGTCCAGTTGACGTGATCTTGCAGTTCTGCTTCTGGTAGTCTTATGTACACAGGTTTTTCGATACATAAAATGAGATTGTTCTGTTTTATGTAGGAACTACTATTAGGAACCCACTAGAAGTGTTGGTGATATTAGGCTCCAAGAAATTTGCTGACCCATCACTAGCAACAGTTACTGTCCTGGATGTGGAGGATCTGTCTGCCATGGCACGTGGTTATTCTAAAACGCAATAGGAATTTAATCTTATGTATTTAGAGGCGAATCCTAAAGATTGCTGAAAGTCCTAAAGCAATATATACTTTCAGGACGCCATGCAAGGATATCATGATGGTACTAAAAGACTATGAGACGTTTTTTATAAATAAATAAAAACTTCGTCCATTTAAGCAAAATAGCTATTTTAAGGCATGACACTGAATATCAAGATACTGTGTACATGGTATATACCTATATATATATGAGTACACATTTGTGAATAAATGCTATAAATAGAATTTATTAAATACTAATTGGACGGTAGACCGCGGTGGCCGAGTCTACGGCGCGCGGCAGCGCGCTTTAACAAAAGGGCTCGCGCTCGGGGATAAATAAATTCATATTGTTTAAACTAATAGCGCGCAGTGGAATTTTCTTGCAGAATATTTAACTTGGGTGTACAATGCATAAAACTGAAAAAAAAACAAATTTATAATTTGAGGGAGAAGTCATTAAAATTTTTATTTGTTTTTTTAAAAGATAATTAAAAATATGATATTAAATAAATAATTTCAAATTTTAAATTATTTTTCAAATACGAATATTAAACAATAAATCCTAAAAATTTTATTAAAAAATCTCTAACGGTTTTTCTGTCATCTATTTTTTAATTAAAAGTCACCAAAATTTTCATTGTAAAAAAAATTGTTGATAAAATGAAACTTTTAAATGGGTTGTAAAATTCATTTGTTATTTACGTTTATATATAAAGAACAAATGAAGATAATTAAAAAATATATATAAAAAAGTAGGTATCTCGCTATGGGACATTTATGTTTCATTTAATTATTTGTTCATTTTTACAGTCTTTATTTACAAATAAAAACAAATATAATATCTATTTGTTATAATTATAACGAAAAAAAATTAAATTTGTTAAATAACAGTTTTTTATTGTAAACGACAGTTTATTATTTATTAATACTGATTGAAGCGGATGACAAGTCTACGGCGCGCGGTAGCGCGCTATACCGAGAGCGCTCGCGCTCGGGGATAAATAAATTCATATTGTTTAAACTAATAGCGAGCAGTGGAATTTTCTTGCAGAATATTTTACTAAAGTGTACTATGCATGTAACTGAAATAAAACAAATTTATAATTTGAGGGAGAAGTCATTTAAATTTTTATTTGTTTATTTAAAAGTTAATTAAAAATATGATAATAAATAAATAATTTAAAATTTTGAATTATTTTTCAAAATGTGAATATTAAACAGTAAATCCTGAAAATTTCATTAAACTATCTCTAACGGTTTTTCTGTTATCTATTTTTTAATTAAAAGTCTCCAAAATTTTCATTGTAAAAAAAAATGTTGTTAAAATGAAAATTTTAAAAAACTGTTTTAGGGTTTTACTATTGAAAGTAACTACTTCATATTAAAATATATTAATTTGAATTCCACGATCAAGTGGGAAATGGGGGTCCACTTGACGTGATCTTACTCACTATCAAATATTTACTGTTAAGAACTCATCAACTTGATCAACAAGACCTGCCGCAGAGGCATTTTTAAAAATTTCATTATTTCTGTTATTTTCAGATTGAACAGAAAATTAATGTAATAAAAACCCAAGAAACAAAAACCTAAATTAAAACTTATCCTGAAAAAATTAGCTACAGAATAATTTTTAATAAGAGGTTCCTATTGATTTTTTGTTAATGTTTTTAAATTTTATAAACTTCAATAAAAGTTTGGTTTTAATTAATCGTTATAGTTCTTCACCAAGAGAAAAATAAATTCAAGTATTACATAAGCACCATATTTTTAATAAGCTTTACTTACTTTTGCTGACAAATTGAAGGGGGGGTTAAAAATTACAAAATTAATGCTTACGTAATACTTGAATGGCCCCATACTTAAAATTTTTAAAACCAACACTCAAAGTCCAGTTGAAAAAATCATTGAGGGTCAGGAAACCAAAAAGAAAACACATTTTGTCTGAAAAAAAATCAGGGAAGGTCAGGGAATTCCTGGAAAAGTCAGGGAATTTGGTTTAGACAAATCGGTGGCAACCCTGTCAAAATGCCGTAAATAGAATAATTAAAAAGAAAATATAACAGTATAAAAAATACAGTGTGACCCATTTGTTTGAGACTCACCCCTGTAAAATCCTTATTTATTGTGCGATTTTAACCGGATTTGTTTTAAAGTGTAGATCTTGATAAATTGTATTTTTGCAAATGACGCCATATTAATACAAAATACAAGGCCTACTATGTCAATTTTTAAGAGTAAATTTTAAGAATTTTTTTTTGTAATAGTACCATGTACCAAATTTAGAAGTGAATTTAGCACCCATAAAAACCTAAAAAAGTTGGAAAAAATATTAAAAGAAAAATTTTTTTGCGTAAATTTACCTCTCAGACCACTGTGCGCCGGCAAGGTTTCAATTTTCGCTATTTCAAGTGCCCAAATTAACAAAATTCCTAAAAAAAATCTTAACTATATTTTAAACATTTTTTCAGGAATATTCTTCAAAACATCTTTTTGGTTTAGTAAGCTGTGCCTGTCAAAATAATAAAAAAACTAGGCAACGTTTATTACAAGTCATAGAAGAAATGGAAAAATCGTCAAATATTATAGGTAACATTTATTTTTAACAGATTAGTCAATTAAGTAATTATTTTAAAAAATTTAGTACATAATTTGTTTTTATGTGATATTGTTGAACAGAAATCTCATGTAGGTATACGTATTTTTCTATACAATTACAATTATCTATTTATTTATTAATTTTAAACTATGTTTTAACTTGGATAGTATTGATGACTTTTTTATTTAAATTATACTATATTACCACTTTATTTGGATGTTAATAAAAAAATTTTTTACATATTGGTTTTATTTTTTACACTAAAATATTAATTTGGAGTTTGCACGTTTTTGAAAATAGACTTAATGGCAAAGTTTTAAAATTGAAAACCTACAATTTCACTATTATCTCAAAATGTAAATTTTTTGTTAATATTTTGATTATTTATTAAATTATTTTGCCTTAAATCTATTTTGGATGTTTAGTATATTTTTGACTCCAAACAAAGTCATAGGTAGATAAATGTCAAATAGAAATTTTGTTTGTTCTATTGTAGCCATATACTATAGTAGTATTTTATAAGGGATATTTAATAAAGCACGTTTCTGCAGAGAAGTGCTTTATTAAATACCGAAACTAAAATTATAATGTTTTTTTGGTACTAATTAAATTGAAAAGGCAACAAAGTAAATGGGTTTCAGTATAAGCATTACTCTTCGACTATTATTTAATATGTTTTATTCACATCATGCCTAAAGTACCCAAAAATTTAATCTCGGATCTTATTTATTAAGTCTTATCAAAATTTAATATTGAATTGAAGTATAAAGGCGCCTTTATCTACTTTATCGTTCAAGCACACTAAAGTGCATGTATTAATTATTGACATTTAAAATTTAAACTTTAAATTGTATTTTTACTTGAAAGTGATTTTAAGAACAAAAATGAAAAAAGAGCAGGAAATGGAAGTGGTAATGGAAGTGGAAGAGAAAGAGAAAGGAGACGAACATTTATGTCGTCGTTGTAAATTGGTTTGGTTTATTTGCGGTACCTTTACGCCCAAGAAAAACCAACGCATTATTATATTACAAAAATTTATGAGATATACCTACTACTTTAATTTTGCAGGAATATTAAATGGACCTTATATACGACGTTTAATGAAAGATCGAGCTTTCAAAAAAGTTCTTAAAGTTGACGAGCTTGTCGCCTATGACAGTGTTAAATCTGTCATTGAAAATGTTCTTGGTTCATATCGGGCCTAAAATTGGCGCCAATTCATTGAAAAAATGCTTTCCGTTTTGCAAAGAATTAGCGTTAATATGTCATTTAAATTGCATTTTCTTTTTTTTTTCATCCTGATAAATTTGCCGAACTGATGAACATGGAGAACGATTTCACCAAGTTACTGCAAATCTAGAGCATTGGTAGATATCTATGGGTATAGCGGAAATAAGTTAGATTCATTGCTAGGAGACATTTGCTGGAATTTGCAGCAAAAGATGTACGACGTTGATGAGGATTAAGCACAATAATACTATAATCCAATTTGATATTTGATACGATTTAATAAATTTAACGTAGAAAAAAGCAAAATTATGCAATGCATTAAATTTTGGATAAAAAATACTAAAACTTGTTTACTTTGTTGCCCTTTCAATTTAATAATTAAATTAAACGACAAAAAATGTCAAATAATGGTTGTTTTTTACATAGAATCCATTAAAATTTTAGTTTTAGTATTTAAAATGTCATATTGTTAAGATAAATATGATCTATTTGGCGTATACCAATTACTTTAGTAGATAAATTTAAGCCAAAATAATTTAATAAATAATTAAAATACCAACAAAAAACTTACATTTTGAGGTGATTGAGCAGAGCATTTTATTACGAAATTATTAATGACATTTTTGAAATAAGCGGCCCAAAATTAGTTAAACTAAGCTGGAGTACTTAATGGAGTAATGAAAAAAAAGTTTGTAAAACTATCATATTGGTATTTAACTGACAAACTCATCGACTATATTGGCCATCCTTTGCCTGTATCTCGAGTGCGGTAATGCGTAGCGCAGCTTGTTTCCGAACCTGGCGTCGTCCCATCTAAGGTAAGAGTTGGTGTTGATGTAGGCCTTCAGATCTTCGTCCAGCAATTCTTCGTCGATCTCGCCGTAAATGACGACGATGACTCTCGTCATGCCGTCGCTTAGGGCCTGCGCATGCGCCAAACGGAACTCCAGCTTGCCCCAGAAGCTGCGCAGGAATTCGTCGCTGAGCACAATCAAAGTTCTGCGCGATCTCTTGACCGAGTTCAATATGTTGTTGACGATGAGTTTGCCCGGGACGAAATGTCTCTGATGAAAGGTGACCGCGTATCTATGGGCGCCTTGTTCCAACAGCGGCAACAGGGTGTTGATTAAGTAATCCTCGTCATTGTCCGCGTAACTGATGAAGACATCGTATGTTTTGTCGCTATCCAGCTCTTCTTCTTCGTTCACGAACCAAAGACACAGGTTGTGGGCGAACAGCCATACTTTTATTTCGAGATTGTACTTCAAATAAATTATCAATGATACTAATAATATAATTATTAAACAAATTGAGAGTATAATATAATTCAATTTAGTGGGGCATTCATGCTTATTTACTATGACTGGAGTTTTATCCGATTCACACAATACTGTTGATGAGTTGATCTAAAAAATAATGTTCGGTAGCACATTATAATAAATGGTATTTAAATACAAACGACGCATTTTTTTTCGTTTTGTCGTGACGCTGGTGTTGCAACCATGGTTTTTATGACTAGTCTTAAGCATAAAGACAACGTTTTTGAATATTTTAAGCTTAATATTTGTGGTTTAGAGAAAAAAATGTTCAAACCCCCTAAATTTCCGCCCGGGGTAAGGGCCCTCGCAAAATTACCAGTTTTGAGTATTTGCTACCCAATGGTGCACTGTGCACCGTGCACATTTGGTTATTTATAATGTAAAGATTTAAAATTATTAAAAAAAACATTTCTTTTGCTATAATTTATTCAAAACCACTCATCATTGTAATAAATCATACCACCCGATATTCAAAAAATGCGTCGCTTATAATAAAATAGTTATAATTTTTTAATGCACTCACAATGCTAATGCTAATTTTTGTATCCATTTTTAATAAAAAATTCTGAAATTCCCATTTTTCACATTTGCATTCCCATGGATTGTTATCTAAAGTTAAATCAGTCAATATGGTTGAAATCCACAACGCATTTAAAATACTTTCATTTAAACTTCTCAGATTATTGTGATCAAGATGTAATACCTTAAATATAAATATTAAAATTAATATAAAACAATACAAATTATATAACTTACTTCAATTGTTGATGGAATCCATGAAACAAATTTTATTTTATTATTGGATAAAAATAAATGCGTGATTTGTTCGGCATCAATCTTGCCCATATGGGTTAATAAATTATTGGTCATATCAATTTTTAATTTTTCAAAAATACTGTAAATATAATGTAGTTTCAGATTTTGAAATGTTGGAATATTTTGAAGTTGTTGATTTTTACAGTCCACCAAAAAATCCTCGCCTTTCCAAGTACACTCGCATTTATTTAGACATTGATAAGCTTCGTTTTTAATCGGACATTTTGAATCAATTTTGAATGATTTAAAAGAAATTCTTCTATTTTGCAATCGACTGGTACATTCGTTGTCCACTTTTATTAAATTTTTATATTTATTAAAAACATTTAAATTTGCACAGTTACAACCAATTGGATTTCCCAAAAAAATAGTAAATATTTTGGTATCATTTTTCTCCCAATATTCAATGAAGTCAATGTTATTGTTTGATAAGTCAAAAGTTAATGATGCTGGAAATGATTTCACTGTAAACTTATATGGAATATCCTAAAATTAAATTATTGTAAATTATCACCTTACAAGGTGATCTCTATTATCGACACCATACACCTATGATAAATTTGTAAAAGAAATAATAAAATTTTAATTAGTTTAACACTTTTATATACATAATATATGGGTTATTCTATAGTATACGTCTCAACAGAATGTATGTTAGGTATATGGTTGAAAATATGGACTGTAGCCTAATAAAGTAAAAGACTACATAATTTGTTTCTTTATGAATTTACGTAATTTTTAAGGTCGAAAGTAAGTGACGAGTGTTAACCAATTTTTTTTGCACCATATCACCTCCAGCTACCCTTACTAAAATATTTTAAATGGCACCCTATACCTTGCGACATATCATTTTAAAGGAAATGCAATGTCTGATACTTACATTGAAGTTAAAAAAATTAAAATCGGATCACGGATTTGTATGGCAAGCCGTTTTACTATTTAATGTACAATTTTTATACAATTAAAAAAAAATTGGGCTAGGGATATAAAATTTACCGTATTTAAAATGGTTACAATTTCCATTATGTTTGATAAATAATGGATTATTTAAAATTGAATTGTACACAAATTTAATTTAAAATACATTAAATAGTAAAAGGGCTTGCCAAGTTTGTGAAATTAATTTTAATTTATTTTTAATTTGTCTACATCTTTTTTTTTAAATAATTTGGTTAAATTTTTATACCTTATTACAATTAGATCAATTTTTTCAAAACAATATATTGTATATATATATGTCACGGCTAATGTGCAAACTTGGATAGTTTATAAACTAGCTGGATAGTTTATAAACTAGCTAAACTGTCAGCTATTTTAATTAAAAATGTATTTTCAACTAAATTAGCGGCTAGTTTGCAAAATAACCAAGGATCTTGGCTAATTTACTTAAAATTATTAGGGAAACTGAAATAGCTGGATAGTTTGTATACTATCCAATTCAATTTGGCTAATATGAAAACCAAAATTTCTAGTAACACAAAATAGCCAAGCTTTAGCTAGTTTGTAAACTAACCAACTAATCCTCTCATTTTTGCCCATTTTAGTTGGGTTTTTTGCTCAATGGGGCGGGGTCGGTTGGGATGTGTTGTTGAGTTTGGGTTGGTTTGGGTTTTTTTCTTTCATTTTTGACAATTTGACCAATGGGGCGGGGAGGGGCCAATGGGGCGGGGTCGGTAGGGTTGTGTTGTTGAGTTTTCTAACAAGGAAGCGTTAAAATTTTGCCTATAATTCATTTTAAAAACGTTAAAATGCACAAAACAAATCCGGTTAAGCCGACAAAACGAAAAACAATGCCGTAACCTCACTTTTTTAATAAATTAGCCAGAGAATTGGTTGGTTAGTTTACAAACTAGCTAAAGCTTGGCTATTTTGTGTTACTAAAAATTTTGGTTTTCATATTAGCCAAACTGAATTGGATAGTATACAAACTATCCAGCTATTTTAGTTTCCCTAATAATTTTAAGTAAATTAGCCAAGATTATTTTGTAAACTAGCCGCTAATTTAGTTGAAAATATGTTTTCAATTAAAATAGGTAGCTGACAGTTATAAACTATCCAGCTAGTTTATAAACTATCCAAGTTTGCACATTAGCCCTAACATATACATGCCTTGCACATGTTGAATTCATCGTCAAAAATTATTAGAACTATATGAAAATAAAATGTTTCAAGAAATACCTAACTCCATATTGCAAAGGTATTAATGTTGAATTTAAATTCAATGAATTATTTTTTATTAGGTACACAAACATTTTAATTTTTATTTAAAACTTATTTTAAGTTGCAATGTTGTTCATATAATAAAATTAATTTAACTATTAAAAACGATGTAGAATATAATTTTTGGTAAACGGAAAAGAAGCCCTTGGAAATAAAATCCTGAAAAAATTACCTCAGGAAGAAAAAAACCAGGAAAATATACCTCTAGGAAAATAAACCTTCAGGATAAAATAACCCCTTACAATTTTTTTCGGAATTTTTTAACAATTTTTTTAAATTTTTTTTTAACTTTTTTAGAATTTTTTTACATTTTTTTTTTACAATTTTTAGCATTTTTGGGCATTGATTTTTGCAATTTTTTTTTATTTTTGCCAATTTCGGGGATAGTTTGGTAGTGTCAGGCGGTATTTGGTGGGCAGTACCCACTGGGCACACTGTGTTTGGTGGGATTTACAGCAAAAAATTTTACTTTACTTTGCAGAAAAAGATTTACAAAGGTAAGTTGTTTTATTGTAACTACGGATAACATTCAGTACATACTAACTTTGTAAAACCCTTGCTACTCTTTCAGAAAGTCTTTCTTGCTTCATATTTATTAGTTACTAACGACCTACGGATACAATTTTTAGGTTATTTTTAATCTTGAAAAAAAAACATAAAAAATGAAAAAAACGGATCGTTTCAAGTCACATCACTAAGCATACGCATATTTATTTACTCCTATTACATAATTTTGGTGTTTTTCCGTAAATATTGTAAAGCATTATAAATTTCCTGCCTAACAACGTGAATAATAAACTCAGTATTCACGTTGTTAGGCATCAGTGATTGGCCGATTTCAGTATTCACTTTAATTTGAACCAATCGGGTTGAAAGAAGGCAACTATAATAACATTTAAAATTGGTAAAAAGTAAGGTTAACCATTTGACAGATGTCAGATTTTATTTATTTAATTTTGAAAATCATTTAATTATCTACTTATTGGAGTAGATAAAGTATAGTATTACACTCTAGATTATGCGCAATATTCACTCGGATGATTTAGGTCTCTTGTCTGGCGACTCGAGACGTAAACCTCATCCTCGTGAATAAAACCCTCATTATCTCTCGTATAATAATATACTATTATCCCATATTACCATTAGTTTAATTTTATTTCAATGTTTTTTTCATGGATAACTTGACAGAATAAATTTTTGTAAATAGTAAATATTGTTCATTTTAATTTAGATACAAAATTGTCCTACTTAAAATTTTCAATAAAATTTAGTATAGGGTCGTTTTGAGGGGTGTTCCAGTGCCGTGCATAGATTTTTTTATATTCCTAATACGAATTCTTATTAATTTACTCTCAAAAACTGATAAAGTAGGCCTTGTATTTTGTAAAAAAATGTTGCTCCTAAAATACAGTTTATCAAGATTAAAGCAATCCGGTTAAAATCGCATAATAAATAAATATTTCACAGATTTCTGATAATATATTATAAACACTTACACAGTTACAAGCACGTTACGAATTAGAATAAAGTAAGCAGAAACATAAGTTTCAGTCGCTGAAGTCAGTTGAACTTGTTAATGCGTATTTTCAATGAAAAATGTTTTGATTGACAAAATAACAAAATAATTTGTTAAAATTTTACGAAATTAAATTAGGAAACTACAAACTCATGTTTACAAATCTGATTTTTATAACAGTGTAGACACATTATAATGACTGAAAAAAAATCAATTCTTTTCTTAACAAAACCGCTTCTACTTTTTTGTTTAAGGGCTTCTGCAAGTCTTGGGCCCTATAGGGCCTATAGGGCCTATAGGCTATAGCTATAGGCTATAGCCTACTTAGCGTATTGGCCCTGACGGTAATGGGTATTACGGTGTCGATAGTAGGGATATTTACCTTCAAAATACTTACATGCATTTTTGTTGTTACAATTGCATTATTTGAATAATTTAGCACCACGTTCATTACATCAGATAATTCAACAACATTTAAGTTATATACTTTTGGAACTTCAATCAAATTATTGTTGCTCAAATCTAAATTTGTTAATTCCCTGGATAAAAACTCCAATTGAATCGCACCCGAAATAGAGTTATTTGCTATTTGCACTGTTTTCAACGAACTACACTTAAAAAATGCTTTGGGGTCAATCAATTTTATATAATTATTATTTAAATTAATAAACTGTAATAAGAATAAATTACGAAATATGTGCATATTTAATTTTTCTAGTTTATTATTTTGAAGATGAAGTGTTTTTAAGAACCAGAAATGCTGAAAAAAATTATTGTCCAGAAATTGAATACAATTTTGTGATAAATCAAAGTCCTCTAATAAATTATTATTTTGTAACACGACCTTATTCGATGAAGGTAATAAAGTACAATTAACAATTTTAGTTTTGCTCAAATAAAATTTTTTGATAAAACCTCTTGTTATTATTTTAAAATTTAAATCGTTAGCAATTTTGTTGAAATCATCGTAACTAAATGTTGTTTTGTTTTTTAAATAGTCTTGCAACACTAGACCACGAACTTGATTCATAATTTCGTTCTGGTCTTTTAACTGCTGACAATCTATATCTTCAGTTCTATAAACAATTTCAAATTCTACATCACAAAATTCTAATTTATAGCTTGCTATCCCATACACAGCTTCCTCAAAAATACAGTCAAAACGCATAGAACACTTTTTTAAATGAACTTCAGCAAAACTACACAAAAACACCGTAAAAATCTTTAACCAAAGCATTTTTACAACCTTTACTTATAAATCGAAGAAACTTGTCATTGTAAAATAAATTTATCAAACCAAAATGTCTCGTATTGCGTTTCACAGGGAAAATCCGGCCTGAAATGATAACAAATTTAAATTTGATAAAATATTTATCAGTACTAACTGCTTTAACTAATAATTATAACTACGATTAAAATTGAAATATTTATCATTTAAATAACATTTTAATGAAAAATAAAAAAGAACTATATTGGATCCGTCCTTTTCAAAATAAAATATATCGTGGTATGGCCTATAGGCCATATTATAATCATTACGCCGTAATGTATAATGTATTATAATAACCTATTTCAATATAATAAACAAATATTAGAAATATTCCCCAACACCAAAACAAAACACAAAGTGCTTAAAATACTTTTCGCCAACGATGTTAGCATCTTCAAAAGCGAAGTGTAACCAAATCTGCATGTAGATTTGGTTACACGAAAAAAAATACATTTCTATGTCCAAAAATAGTTCTATACCTACTTATAATTTTATATTTGACACAATATTAATTTACTTAGTAAAACAATACATTTTTAACTCTTTCAGTATTCATTTTAAGTATTTTTTATTTTTAAAAACAGAGAATAAAAAATATATTTTATTAAATAAAGGATTGTTCTTAAATTAAGTGAAAATCCATACAATTTTTCAATTAAAAACTCAAATAAGGTTTCAATTAAATTTATTAATTATTGCAATATCGCTAAATTATACTTGTAAGTATACTTGTATAAGTATACTGTATAAGTACAATTTTAATGAACAAAAAGCAATTCATCTTTGCCAAAATAACATTATTTTTGAAGAGAGTATAATTGAATCGGTATATGCAGAAAATACACAATGTCATGTCAATTTTTTACCAAAATGAGTTTATGTCAAAAATTACATCTATAGTAAATTTAAAAGAAAACGACGTACACGTCATCGATGACTTCATAAATTTGCGCACTGGTACCAACACTAAACGAAGTCTGTAATTGAATATTTTAATGCATTTTAACCAAATTAAGTTGGCAGGAATTGCAATGTTAGCATGTTTAGATTAAAATTTCGCTTAATAAAATGACGCATAGAAAAAGAAATTGACGTTTTAGAATATTTCGTTTAATTCGTGTATAATTTCGTTTATGCACGATGACATTATAATATGACAATTATAACAAAAATTCTTTGACGTAAACGTCTTTTTATAGCCCGCGGGCGTTATTATGGCCCAGCGGGCTATAATGAAACGTCAAAAATTAAAAACAACAATGTTACACCATTTGATATATTCGAAGTAAGTTTTTTCGTATAAAGATTTTGATTTTTCCGGCAGCAGGCCGCAATTTTTCGCCTTTTCAGCTGCTTCCTCAATTTCATTCATCTTTAAACTTTAAAACTGACTGATGTCAGTTGACATTATAATATGACAATTATAACAAAAGTTCTTTGACGTAAACGTCTTTAAAAACAATAATATATTAAAAATAATAATATATTAATCGTGCATAAAGTTTTGTAAGCATTGCTGGCATAACTGGTTTTTATGGTCCTACGACGCTTTTCTAGCCCTCGCGCTAACGCGCTCGGGCTTGAAATAGCGCCTCGGACCATAAAAACCTTATTATGCCCTTAATACATAAATAACTATTATTTTGTTTGTTGTTTGTGTTATTTTATATCGTTATAAGTTTTCATTGCCGTTTTTGTGTTTGTTATATATCGTTTTTCCTATAAATAAAGCCGAAGCATTTAAATAGTCGATGTCAAGAGTTGGTATAATCCTTAATATGCTGTTTTAAGGCAGAACGGGATAATAATGGACCTTTGTTACCTTTAACAGCTGTTGGAGAGGTAAATAGGATTATTATTAATTATATATTAGAATATTTAACAAAATATATGTTGGATACATAAAATAAGAATATATATACCACAGACTGACTTTAGATGGCAATGAAACCATAGATGGTGCATCATATAGGTTATAATAACTCTGACTTTTGACATTTTGGTATTATTTATATAAACGCCATCTATCGCCCTGTAGTTGCACTACCACTTTCACTTAATGCAATGATTTTAGCATCACATTGACAACCGTGCCCGATCAGCTGATTGATGACGTGTATATACGTCGTTTCCTTTTGAATTTACTATAAATTACATTACATATCCCAATGTTCAACTGCAGCGTTTTCCATAGAAAAAGTGACAAAAAAATCAAGCAAAATGGAACATATAAAAAAATGCGCTGCATTTGTAGAGGAAGAATTTCAGTAATTTTATGCTAAAATACTTCTGTGGCCTATTACACTGTTTAAAATATCTGTGGTGTAAAAAGTAATCTTAAAATGGTGTCAAAATCCAACACCAAGTGGTGTTAATATAACACCATGAATTATGGTTGAAAATGTGTACCGATCGCGGCAAAAGCGGTGTGGATCACGTTATGTTCTTAAATCTCGCCTCTGTTGACTTACATGAAGAATATATAAACTCAGGTGGTCCTTTGCTTTGGTGTGACACTACAAGTTGTTTGATACTAAAGAGACCTTAAATAGGTGGAAAAAGCTGTCAATACTTGAAAAATTTTAAGTAAGTGGAACGCACTAAAAACATTATCTCTAGCGAGTTGAAGGTTCCATTTTCTGGTATAATACCACTGGTAATATACTAGTAATGCGTCAAGGAACTTCCTGTTTCCTTTTTTTTTCCTTTTTTCTGTGTAGTATAATTTGACCACAAACACATAATATTTAACACTGAAAGGAGTTCAATTTACACCAGGTAAAATTTATTTTAATACTGTGTGAAAGTTAAATTAACACCATTTTAGTATTTGAATTTACACTGTGTGATGGGCACGGGGTGGGGGTACCCCATACTCATGCAAACGGCAGTAACCCAAGGCGATTCGAAGAATCGCGCGAACTAAATTTAAATATTGACAGCGCAAGCAGTGTTGTCAAGTTTGGCCAAAAGAAGTGATCGTCTAGAAAATAGAAAAGGAGACCCTACGTTGTGTTATTTTAGTTCGCTTCTAGATAGGTGGAGTAGCCAATGAGAGGAGACCAGATTAGGTAATAAAACACAATAAGTATGGTTGTATGTTTTCTCTATTCATTGTTTGTTTACAATGGAGTTTTTACAAAGGTTTGGTTGACGGTAGTTAGCGTTTTATGTATTGCAGTGTTTATTGAATATTGGTTTTTTAATTAGCGTTTGTTATTTGGACTTTGTCATACCAAGCGTTAATAAAGCAGATTTATAAAATGTTACAAATACAATTTACCCCTCCCAACAATACAACAGGTTATAAAATGAATATTATTCGATGCAAACCGTTTTGTCTAGTGTATTGAAACCTTTTATAGCTATCTAAACATATTCCGCTACAGTGTACATAATAAATGCATAGTTTCCATATTACATATCACAGTATGACCCCTTTGGCGGTTAGGAACTCTATTGGCGAGCTCTAGTCTTGTGAAGAGATTAGATTAGATTAGATCACATTATTTAATAGTTTCCATATTACATATTACAGTATGACCCCTTTGGCGGTTAGGAACTCTATTGGCGAGCTCTAGTCTTGTGAAGAGATTAGATTAGATTAGATCACATTATTTAATAGTTTCCATATTACATATTACAGTATGACCCCTTTGGCGGTTAGGAACTCTATTGGCGAGCTCTAGTCTTGTGAAGAGATTAGATTAGATTAGATCACATTATTTAATAATAATAATACCTCCTATAACCCTCTTCCCTATCGCAAGCAGGCACAATACACCAGACAAGCATTTTTCACGCCCGTCCGCCATCTTACGGAGCAAAAAGCCGCGTAACGTACTCTCGGCTAAATATCCCCAAAACACAACAAATCTACATTATTAAACTTGGTTAAAAGATACAACCACCTTAGTTAGTTAATTTAAACAAGGTAAAGGATCATTCTAGCTTACCTACAAGGTTTATTTCACAACACGAAAACCCCCGATTCACTCGGACGTACCTTTTACTTCACCTGTTGCTTCCCATCTGCCGCTCAGTCAGTTTTTTTTTGTTCCCCACCCAACTTACCTCGACAGGGCCGGCTTTAGCGCGCTCGGTTAAACAGGACCCCATTTGAAATATTCATAAAATACCAAACCGTACAACCCAAGTAATTAAACGTTATATAATTCAAGTATTTTTAAGAAAGGGCAACGCTGCATTATTTTAAAAACTTAACATTAATTTAAATGTCTAATTTCGAATAGGTAGGATGCTTTACGTGTAGATGTATTCTTGGTTGCGTTTTCTCGTTTGACGGAGGGCGGGTCAACACAACTGGACCAACGAACCTTATTTAACACCATTTTGGTTTGTATCGATATAGACCACGTATGGTGTTAATTTGGTGTTAAAATGGTCATGAAATTTTGAACAGTGTAATAACAAAGTTTAGTAAAGTACGTTAAGAACAATAATTGTGGACTTACAGTGTTCCAAGTAGTTAGTGATTTAAAGTGATATTCAGACATATAACAATATTTTGTCTAGTGTCAATCTACTGTTTACGAAGTGCTGAGCCGTTAAAACATATTTTTTTTCAAGAAACAACATTTAATTGCATACAAAACGGCAATGTCTCGTTTAAGAGGAAAGGTTGATGCAGCAATTAAAAATGATATGGAAGATCAGGTTGACGATTTAAATAAAATGTGTACGAATTCCGCGTTTATAAAAACTTTGTTCGACAGCGTGTCCGCCAATATCATAAAAACATTAGAATCGAAATTCAATTGTTTTGAAAAAGAAATAAACTAAAAAAAGAGGTGATTGAACTTAAAGATATAATTAATTCGAACGAAAATAAACACAAACAAGATCTAGAAAAACTTCAAACACAGACCAACAATCCTTTTAAAATCATAAACGAAATAAATGATATAAAACGCCGCGAAAAAAATATAATTATATATGGTATAGCAGAGAATATTAATCTAATTAATAAAATTAACTTAATATTTTTAATAAACAACATTTTATGAAAGGGTCCAATCGACCCCCGCCACGGTGCTTTTTTTTAAATATTATTTAGTTTCTGCTGAGGAGCAGTAGACACATCTTAAAATGTATAATGGGTTGCATACAATACTTAATATAGTATTAAGTAGAACTTTACTGCCGATTTATTTTATTTTAACTTAACTGCCGATTTCGGATAAAATTAATATTAGTCAAAAATGACAAATTGTCATAGCGAAAAAGCAGCCACTATTAATTCTCGTCAATAGCAAATTTGTGTCAATTTCCAGGTAAAATTGCCCCCTGAATCCAAAAATGTCGTCAAAAGTCGTTAAAAAAGTAGAGCACTTTTTGAGATATAGTCAATTCCATATTATATGGAAAATTGACTATATCTCAAAAACTGTTCTACTTTTCTAAATTTTGACGACATTTTCGGATTCAGGGGACAATTTTACGTAAGAAGTGGCTGTTAAATGTTGGGGATACCATGGTATACCACGGTTAACCATGGTATAAGTAAAAAAGCAGCCACTAATAACTATTAAATTAGTCATTTTTGACTAATTTATTTTTAGAGAGAAAATTATAGTTTTTAAAACAGGTTACCCTAAATTAATTTTATCCAAAATCGGCAGTAAAGTAAAATAAATCGGCAGTAAGTAATTCATTTTTAGAGAGTAATGTGCAAACTATTAAGCAAGTTTATCAACCGGGTTGATTCCACCCAACATTGGATGTCACTACTGGTGTCGATATTATTATAAACACGAAGTCTACAGAGTTCTTGATTACAACTTATTCTTGGCCACGGTCTTGTTGGATTCTTTTTTTTTTTAATAAATAATTATCACTTAATAAATATGTTTGTGCCATTGTTTTTGATCTCGTATTTATAATATACAGTGTGTCCCGCTTAAGACCTTACCACCCTCGTAAAATTTGCATTTTACAACCGATTTTCGTACAGTGTATATGTTTTGAAGTTGTTTTTTGAGATTTATTTATATTATTTAACCTAATTAATTTTAAGTTTTTTGTATTATTTATTATGTTTTACCCGATTTTATATTTTACCCGATTTAACCTTAAAATTATCACCGCCCTAAAATATACGCTAAATCATTAAAATTACCCTAAAAAGGGTAATTACCCTAGAATTGGCAAGACTGATTCTAAGTGTACTGAGGCAAAATAGCTACTTTACCTATTATGCCCCATGATAAAAAATAAAATATAAATCTAGACCCCATCCGTCATATTTATGTCACATTTATTACGTAAGAATCTAACGTAAGGAAGTGTGAAATAATGACTCTTATATGACTGGAGTGACGTAAATCTTATGTAATGACATGATTGTGGCGACCTGCATCTGCAGATGACGAATAGTTGCCGCCACAGACAAAATAGACTTGCCTTAGGGAGAAAATGATACGGCCGGGCGGGTGCCTGAACGGGTGCCTGTTTTCCTGTTCGCATCATTCATATTTGAGCAGTTGACCTGTGAGGATATATTATTTATGTAAAATTCTTTGAACATTATGGGTAAATGTGTTGTCAAATTGTGTCCTAGTCGTAGTGAAACTAGTTCCAGCCAATTTCAACCAATTTCCTTTTTCCAGTAAGTAGTAATTACGAGATAAATTTTAAGCGATTTTATTAATTTTGCATGTCAATACCTTGCGTGCGCACACAGATGTTGTATTGTTCTCTCCTGTGCACAGAGCCGTACTTCGTTCATTCTGGAGCGTAAAACTAGATGAATTTCTTTGATAATCCATTAGGAATATTTTAAATTAGATACCGCTCGTACGAAATTATTTAATACGGGCCTGGCAGAATACATATCTTCTCTTATATAATATATAATATAATGTATACATTCCCTTGCCCCCCTTCCCCGATTTATGGCACGCTGGTTTCATGTTAGCGATACTGAACAGGGCAAGTCTATTTTGTCTGTGGTTGCCGCTGATAATCATTTTGAATGTTATATAATCGTTTTGTTCTGTTATGTTTTAAGTTACTTGATTTGACTAACTTCTAGCCGGTGCCCCAACATCGATCCCGACTGGACAAAGAATTTATTATATAATATGTATAATAATATTATACAATGCATCATTATCATTTTAAATTGACGGCACAACAATAATATAATAATAAATTGTACCTGTATACATGTTAGGGCACGTTAGTTACGTAATAAAACCAAACCAACCCAAACTCAACAACACAACCCAACCGACCCCGCCCCATTGGCCCCCCCCCGCCCCATTGAGCAAAAAACCCAACTAAAATGGGCAAATTTATGTTACGATAAAAATAAAACACTTTTTAACAAAGGAACAACAAATTTATGAAATAAAAAAGTAAAAAAAATTCGACAACTTCTGAGTATCGAACCCGGGACCTCTCGCATGCAAAGCAAACGCCCTAGCATCTAAGCTATCTAGCTTGACAACAAATTTTGTATGTTCGGGGAACAAAACCGGATTATTATTATGACGTCACGTTATAAGGCGGTTCGTGCCAGCTCGTGAGAAGTCGGGATCGATGTTGGGTCACCGACTAGAAGTTTCTCTTGATTTGTCATATCAATAGTTAGTTATGTTTTGGATGTTAATGGTGTAGGTTGTATCTGTCTAATAGCTATCAATAAAAGCGATATTATTATTACAGTTTATTTGTGTATTATTTACAACGGTAAGAAACCCGGGGTAGCACAATGATGTCATTGTAAGGTCAAGATTTTTACGTCATATTTTTTACGTCAGTCTGACGTAAGGAAGTGTGAAATAATGAATTAGGTGTGACTTACATTATATGTTATATCAGTGGCGGCTCGTGGGTGTACAGGAGGGTGAGGCTACATAAGGTTAATTTTGTCTAAATACGAATAAATTTCCACGTCACCCGGGAGGTATTATTCTGCGACGCGTTGACCTTTTTTAAAATGGAGGTCATCGCCGATAGCCCTACTAAACCCTTATAAATAAAAAATAAACTCTAAAAAACAAAACAAACAAAATATCACATCAAAGACTAGTTTTTATCTTAAAACTTAAAAATGTATTCTTAAAAAAGTTAAAAATAAATAAATTAACCAAAAAATAAAAATAAAACTAAAAAGTCCCCTACCTAAGTATTAAAAAATATAAAATACTATAGCTACTTTTTGTAAATTAAATCTATACGTCTATCTTTTAAGTTTGCAAATTTATCTATTATTTGGTCGTAAAATTGTGGGTCTGCAGTGAGATTTGAAAGTAATTCTTGTTCTATTGACATCGTTGCTAAGCTTGAAAGCCGTTCTTGTGTTTTAACGTCGAGTGAAGAAGTAGTCAATGGTTGAAAAGTTTCGTTCGGCAGATAGCATGCTATCCCTGCAGGGATAGTTAAAACTAAATTAAGAAGCTTAAATGCTTCCACAAAAAGTGTCTTGAAATTTTTAAACAACATCTATCTTTTTTCAAAACTTAAATTTAAAAATTGTTCATCTCTATATAATACAGAGCAAATACAAAGCTCATATAAAAATATTTTTTAGCCTATCTTTGTCAAAAATATTTGGATAACTTTTTAATAAAGTAAGTGGTCTGGAAAGCATTTTGCATATTCCGAATATTTTGTGATATCAACTAAAGCAAGAAAACTTATGTTATTTAAATTTTCAAACCGCGTCTCTAATTGAAGAATTATGGAATCTATTATTTCAAAATATAAAATTTGCTTAATAAAAACTCCTATAATTTATAAATCTACCTTAGCTACTAGTGTGTTCCCCACAATAATTAAATAAGAAATTTTACTAATCGAGATAAAAACTATAAAAGATGAGCCAAAAGTTTAAAATAATTTAATCTGATTCAAAACAATAACGTACTCTACAAACGCTAAGAGAAATTCTCTTAGAGAACACTGGCTTCCCACCATAGACGGACCCCCACAAGCGGTCATCGGTCATGTGATAAAACCACCAATCAAAACAAGCCAAGCTAAATAAATTTCGCCTCATCTACGACTAAATCTACGGTATTTAATCGCGAACTTTCGGCGATATTTTTGTTGGTGAGTCATTTTCGCTTTCTAGAGGTAAATGGGAGCTTCCGAGGCTGTGAAAATTTCGCCTTTGTGCTAGCGACTATCAACGATACACGTTACCTTGACGCGCTTTGCGCCTGGATTTTTATTTACGCTTAGTATGATTGATTTTTACTTTTTATTGGGTAGAACTTTTGTAAAAATACACTTGTAATAGGCAAAAATCTAAATACAAAAAGTCGTTCGTTCCTTCATTTTAAGGGTGAGGCGCGGCCTCAGAGGCCTACCCTGACGAGCCGCCACTGTGTTATATTACGTAAGCGTAACCTGAAATTACGTCCTATTTACGTCATATTTAAGTCATTGTTTTTACTGGGATGTTTGTTAAAAATGTAAAAAAATAGGTTTACGCTAAATAAGTATCGGGTTTTCGCAACGCGCGCGCCATCTGGTGGACTTCGATAGCATTGCGTGAATTTAAGAATTATCAACAATACATTTAAAGCCCAGAATATACCTACATCATTTTTAAATAAATAGGTAGTTTTTTCACAAAAGAGAGGAAGGCAGAAGTCTTACTCGACAAATTTTGTTCAATTGCACAGCTAAATCGCTCACGTTATTTGTGTTTTATGTTGCAAGGAAAAAAATAAAAAACTTTTTTAGTACTCGATTTCGATTGATTAAAGGTAGGGGAGAGTGGGTAGACATTGGACAATTTTTAGATTTTTTTGCCTGGGTCTCTTAGAAATGTAATTATTTCTGTTTGTGTAAAGTTATCCACACATCTCCAGCCACACATTCCTAAACAGGTTCGCGGTCGGCCGCTAGAGCGCGCAGCGCACAGTGGGTTGATTATTTATAAAATTGTGTATAGTTTTAATTTAATATCTTTTAACAGCAATCTATCAAGCTCGCGATTAAAAATTAAGATTTAAATACAAGTAGACACAGGGATATAGAGACAGAGACCTTTTAAACTTCGTATATTTCAAGTAATTTGTAAGACGTTTTAAAAAGTGAGGTTAGAACAGCAAGGCAAAACAGCAATTTGTAAAGTGTTCGATTATTAATACCATTAAAAGTTAAATTCAATTCAAGGAGGCTTTATTGAGAAACATCTATTGGTGTAAAATATTAAATTTGCGTATTTTATAAAAATGTTTCTATAGTCTACAGTTCTATATTGTATGTGTTAATGGCGGTTTGCAAGGGCACGCAAAAAATTACGTGATAAGGGGACCAGAGTTAACATATAAATAAAACAATTCCAGGGGGTTTTGTTTAGACACATCTTTTAGGGTGGGCACGGGGAATTTTTAAAGTTTGCGTATTTTACTAAGAGTTTATAAGTTAATTTATACGCTTGGATAGGGGTTCGTAAGGGCAGGCAAAGAATTTCGTCATCAGGGGGCAAAAGTTAACATATAAATAAAGCAATTCCAGGGGGTTTTGTTTAGGCACATCTTTTGGGGTGGGCACGGGGAATTTTTAAAATTTGCGTATTTTATTACAAATTTAAAAGATATTTTAAAAGTGTGGATAGGGGGTACGTAAGGGCAGGCAAAGAATTTCGTGATAAGGGGGCAAAAGTTAACATATAAATAATACAATTCCAGGGGGTTTTGTTTAGGCACATCTTCTGGGGTGGGCACAGGGAATTTTTAAAATTTGCGTATTTTATATAAAATTTATAAGTTATTTTAAAAGTGTGGATAGGGGGTTCGTAAGGGCAGGCAAAGAATTTCGTAATAAGGGGGCAAAAGTTAAAATATAAATAAAATAATTCCAGGCGGTTTTGTTTAGGCACATCTTTTGGGGTGGGCACAGGGAATTTTTAAAATTTGCGTATTTTATTAAAAATTTATAAGTTATTTTAAAAGTGTGGATAGGGGGTTCGTAAGGGCAGGCAAAGAATTTCGTAATAAGGGGGCAAAAGTTGACATATAAATAAAATAATTCCAGGGGGTTTGGTTTAGGCACATCTTTTGGGGTGGGCACAGGGAATTTTTAAAGTTTGCGTATTTTACTAAGAGTTTATAAGTTAATTTATACGCGTGGATAGGGGTTCGTAAGGGCAGGCAAAGAATTTCGTAATAAAGGGGACAAATTTAACATATAAATAAAACAATTTCAGGGGATTTTGTTTAGGCACATCTTCTGGGGTGGGCACAGGGAATTTTTAAAATTTGCGTATTTTATTACAAATTTATAAGTTATTTTAAAAGTGTGGATAGGGGGTACGTAAGGGCAGGCAAAGAATTTTGTGATAAGGGGGCAAAAGTTAACATATAAATAAAACAATTCCAGAAGGTATTGCTTAGGCACATCTTTTGGGGTGGGCACGGGGAATTTTTAAAGTTTGCGTATTTTATTACAAATTTATAAGTTATTTTAAAAGTGTGGATAGGGGGTTCGTAAGGGCAGGCAAAGAATTTCGTGATAAGGGGGCAAAAGTTAACATATAAATAAAATAATTCCAGGGGGTTTTGTTTAGGCACATCTTTTGGGGTGGGCACAGGGAATTTTTAAAATTTGCGTATTTTATTACAAATAAAATACGCAAATTTTAAAAATTCCCTGTGCCCACCCCAGAAGATGTGCCTAAACAAAACCTCCTGGGATTGTTTTATTTATTTGTTAACTTTTGCCCCCTTATCACGAAATTCTTTGCCTGCCCTTACGAACCCCCTATCCACACTTTTAAAATAACTTATAAATTTTTAATAAAATACGCAAATTTTAAAAATTCCCTGTGCCCACCCCAAAAGATTTGCCTAAGCAATACCTTCTGGAATTGTTTTATTTATATGTTAACTTTTGCCCCCTTATCACAAAATTCTTTGCCTGCCCTTACGTACCCCCTATCCACACTTTTAAAATAACTTATAAATTTGTAATAAAATACGCAAATTTTAAAAATTCCCTGTGCCCACCCCAGAAGATGTGCCTAAACAAAATCCCCTGAAATTGTTTTATTTATATGTTAAATTTGTCCCCCTTATTACGAAATTCTTTGCCTGCCCTTACGACCCCCAATCCACGCGTATAAATTAACTTATAAACTCTTAGTAAAATACGCAAACTTTAAAAATTCCCTGTGCCCACCCCAAAAGATGTGCCTAAACCAAACCCCCTGGAATTATTTTATTTATATGTTAACTTTTGCCCCCTTATCACGAAATTCTTTGCCTGCCCTTACGTACCCCCTATCCACACTATTAAAATAACTTATAAATTTGTAATAAAATACGCAAATTTTAAAAATTCCCTGTGCCCACCCCAGAAGATGTGCCTAAACAAAACCTCCTGGAATTGTTTTATTTATATGTTATCTTTTGCCCCCTTATCACAAAATTCTTTGCCTGCCCTTACGTACCCCCTATCCACACTTTTAAAATAACTTATAAATTTGTAATAAAATACGCAAATTTTAAAAATTCCCTGTGCCCACCCCAGAAGATTTGCCTAAACAAAATCCCCTGAAATTGTTTTATTTATATGTTAAATTTGTCCCCCTTATCACGAAATTCTTTGCCTGCCCTTACGTACCCCCTATCCACACTATTAAAATAACTTATAAATTTGTAATAAAATACGCAAATTTTAAAAATTCCCTGTGCCCACCCCAGAAGATGTGCCTAAACAAAACCTCCTGGAATTGTTTTATTTATATGTTATCTTTTGCCCACTTATCACAAAATTCTTTGCCTGCCCTTACGTACCCCCTATCCACACTTTTAAAATAACTTATAAATTTGTAATAAAATACGCAAATTTTAAAAATTCCCTGTGCCCACCCCAGAAGATGTGCCTAAACAAAATCCCCTGAAATTGTTTTATTTATATGTTAAATTTGTCTCCCTTATTACAAAATTCTTTGCCTGCCCTTACGAACCCCTATCCACACTTTTAAAATAACTTATAAATTTGTAATAAAATACGCAAATTTTAAAAATTCCCTATGCCCACCCCAAAAGATGTGCCTAAGCAATACCTTCTGGAATTGTTTTATTTATATGTTAACTTTTGCCCCCTTATCACAAAATTCTTTGCCTGCCCTTACGTACCCCCTATCCACACTTTTAAAATAACTTATAAATTTGTAATAAAATACGCAAATTTTAAAAATTCCCTGTGCCCACCCCAAAAGATGTGCCTAAACCAAACCCCCTGGAATTATTTTATTTATATGTCAACTTTTGCCCCCTTATCACGAAATTCTTTGCCTGCCCTTACGAACCCCCTATCCACACTTTTAAAATAACTTATAAATTTTTAATAAAATACGCAAATTTTAAAAATTCCCTGTGCCCACCCCAAAAGATGTGCCTAAACAAAACCGCCTGGAATTATTTTATTTATATGTCAACTTTTGCCCCCTTATCACGAAATTCTTTGCCTGCCCTTACGAACCCCCTATCCACACTTTTAAAATAACTTATAAATTTTTAATAAAATACGCAAATTTTAAAAATTCCCCGGGCCCACCCCAAAAGATGTGCCTAAACAAAACCCCCTGGAATTGTTTAATTTATGTGTTAACTTTTGCCCCCTTATGACGAAATTCTTTGCCTGCCCTTACGAACCCCCTATCCACACTTTTAAAATAACTTATAAATTTTTAATAAAATACGCAAATTTTAAAAATTCCCTGTGCCCACCCCAGAAGATGTGCCTAAACAAAATCCCCTGAAATTGTTTTATTTATATGTTAAATTTGTCCCCTTTATTACGAAATTCTTTGCCTGCCCTTACGAACCCCTATCCACGCGTATAAATTAACTTATAAACTCTTAGTAAAATACGCAAACTTTAAAAATTCCCTGTGCCCACCCCAAAAGATGTGCCTAAACCAAACCCCCTGGAATTATTTTATTTATATGTCAACTTTTGCCCCCTTATTACGAAATTCTTTGCCTGCCCTTACGAACCCCCTATCCACACTTTTAAAATAACTTATAAATTTTTAATAAAATACGCAAATTTTAAAAATTCCCTGTGCCCACCCCAAAAGATGTGCCTAAACAAAACCGCCTGGAATTATTTTATTTATATTTTAACTTTTGCCCCCTTATTACGAAATTCTTTGCCTGCCCTTACGAACCCCCTATCCACACTTTTAAAATAACTTATAAATTTTATATAAAATACGCAAATTTTAAAAATTCCCTGTGCCCACCCCAGAAGATGTGCCTAAACAAAACCCCCTGGAATTGTATTATTTATATGTTAACTTTTGCCCCCTTATCACGAAATTCTTTGCCTGCCCTTACGTACCCCCTATCCACACTTTTAAAATATCTTTTAAATTTGTAATAAAATACGCAAATTTTAAAAATTCCCCGTGCCCACCCCAAAAGATGTGCCTAAACAAAACCCCCTGGAATTGCTTTATTTATATGTTAACTTTTGCCCCCTGATGACGAAATTCTTTGCCTGCCCTTACGAACCCCTATCCAAGCGTATAAATTAACTTATAAACTCTTAGTAAAATACGCAAACTTTAAAAATTCCCCGTGCCCACCCTAAAAGATGTGTCTAAACAAAACCCCCTGGAATTGTTTTATTTATATGTTAACTCTGGTCCCCTTATCACGTAATTTTTTGCGTGCCCTTGCAAACCGCCATCAACACATACAATATAGAACTGTAGACTATAGAAACATTTTTATAAAATACGCAAATTTAATATTTTACACCAATAGATGTTTCTCAATAAAGCCTCCTTGAATTGAATTTAACTTTTAATGGTATTAATAATCGAACACTTTACAAATTGCTGTTTTGCCTTGCTGTTCTAACCTCACTTTTTAAAACGTCTTACAAATTACTTGAAATATACGAAGTTTAAAAGGTCTCTGTCTCTATATCCCTGTGTCTACTTGTATTTAAATCTTAATTTTTAATCGCGAGCTTGATAGATTGCTGTTAAAAGATATTAAATTAAAACTATACACAATTTTATAAATAATCAACCCACTGTGCGCTGCGCGCTCTAGCGGCCGACCGCGAACCTGTTTAGGAATGTGTGGCTGGAGATGTGTGGATAACTTCACACAAACATTATTTCTAATTTCAAAGTTTCAGGTAATAGTGTTGACTTCTGAAAACGCAAAGAGATCAATATGTGCACTTTAAACCGTAAGATGGGTTTGCTACGAATTTTTGAAAATTTTCGGTCATCTGTCCAAAGTCACCCCACATACGGGGAGATTCTGGACAACGTACATTTGGACACTATAAAAATATTATAAATTTAGGAATTTTATTGAAAAAATCAGAGCCAAACTTATTCAATACTAAATTGCGACAAATTAAAATTAAAGTAAATCATGTTATGGAATCGAACTCCGTCAGTGGGGGGGAAGAACCAATACCACGTCCTTAAAATCCACCAAGGCTTCATCTTCATCTATTTCTTTAAATCTGTATGATAGAAACTGCCTTTTAAGGAATTTGACTATATATCCTTGCTTTAATTTTTGCAATATTCTGCTAACGAAGTGCCGGGACGATGTTTGGACAATAGAGAAAGACTCTAGACAGTGTGTCCAAACTCTCCCTACATGATGTGAAACAAAAAAAATGTTCATAATTTCAAAATATAGCAACGGAATAAAGTAAGGATATAACAAAAGTTCCATGCTTTATACATGCTTTAATATGTAGTAACTTTAAATTATTTATCTACAACGGTCTGGGCAGAAAAGCTTACAAGGGGAAAGTAAAATATTACATGAAAAAACTCGAAAATAAACTTTTCCACTTACCTCTTCTACAGCTAAACTCAAACTTATTTCACTACCACTATTTGATACCTTACCAACTTGACGATCTGTAATAGTAGAACCAACCTGAAAATTTTACTGGAACCGCAAAATTCGTCCATTGTCCATTGTCTCCCAGTGTCCAGACCCTCCCCACTCTCCCCTACCTTATAAACATAAAAAACGGCGACAACTGCATTTTAAACAACAAAATATACCTAGGAATTCATGGCAACATAATACATAATATAATGGTATTTTATCTATTTTGGTTTCATAATGACTTCATTATAACACCGCTTTTGGTTCTTTAATGAGGTACTTTATTCCACCCAAAATTTTGATTTTATAGCTTAGCTACTGGTAAAATACAATTTTGAATACCTATAGGTTATAATATTTTTATGATTTGTTTTCTAGTACTTACGAGACTTTTCGTGCAATAAATTTTGTTTAACACCAAAGAAAATCCTTTTTTCTTCTTTAACAGCCGCTTATTGTAAATACTTATTGTAAATTAAGGACGCTATAGCGAAAGAAGGTGATAATGTTTGAAAGGTTTCAAACTTCAAACTGAGATACCAACTATGTAAAGTAAAATTCGACCAAATTAAATATAAGGTAAAAAATTAATTTGTTTTATGAAATGTTTGCAAAATAGATAAAATAGCATAAAGAACTCATGTCATAAGACCTTTTCTCGCACTCGCCCATTACAAAACTCGCTCCTTCGTCGCTCGTTTTATAAATTGTCCTCGTGCGACAAAATGACGTCTTATGACATTAGTTCTTTAATATACTATTATCTACGCCAGTGAGATAAAAACTTCTTATCCCACTCATGTTGAGTGAGATAAGAAGTTCATTAGGCACGCATTTTTCTTATCTCACTGCTTTTCAACCAATCAAATAAAAAGTCAAAATGTCAAATGTGTGTGTTTACTTGTAGCATTACAGCATTATGTTTTATGGAAATCATTGTACGGATCATAGAATAATACGCCCATAAAGATGAAGGCTTACAAACCTTGGATAAACTGCTAGTAGTATGACAATAATACCTTCTCATTTTCCAAACTGCGAATCTCTTTTTCTGTACACCATTTTTCATATTTGGCATGGGTCATCTCGTATTTTAACTTTTTCCGGCAACAGACCAAAAATAACTTTTTTTTTCAAGCGGCCATGATATACAACCTTACATGCATGTATAGAGATAGTTGAAGTGCGTCTTTTTCATTAGCGGTAGACAAAAAACTTAAAAAAGCCTAGGGATAGAAGTAAATCCATAGGTGACTCAATAGACGTCAAATATTTAATAAAATTAATTTAGCATTTCATACAAAGCAATCACGATGTATTAATTATATTAATTATAATCGCACGGAATATTTAGTGATTATTTATTAAATTTTAATTGAACGAAATAAAGAACAACTAGTTTATTAGTATAATATTATGCTGATAGACGAGTCGCCAATGTCGGAACTCCAAACAAATGTCATTACGTCAAAATTAATTCAAGCTCAGCATTTTGACAGAGCAGTGTTTATTTTTAGTTTAGGATATTTATCGGCATTGTAAGTCCTTACTTAACCCTTGTTATAAGTTTTTTTAGCTTTTATCAATAATTTCTAATGCTTTTAGCCAAAATTTTATACCACTGAGTTATGTGTAAATAATAGTTATTTACGTGTCAAGCTTTGTAAATGAATCTTTACGGGCGAGCTGGAAGTTTGTGGGGTGAGCGACGCAGGAGCGAACACCATAATCCAGTGAGTCTAGTAAAGATTAATTGCAAAGCGTGACACGTACAAACTTTTATTTTCACCTTTAGATAACGATTTTCAAATTTAAAATATTAATTAATATGTCAAATGTGACATTTCATTACATAAATTGCTTTTCTACAAGCCTGTAAAACTTTACAGGTCCTTTATACAAGCCCGTAAAATATTACAGGTCTGTTCCCATAATGTATCGTTTACATGGATACAAAAACAACAAAATTAACCCATAAAATGTCATTTACTATGAAGGTGGAAATAAAATAATTTAATTGCTTATCCTATTTATATTACGCCCTTGAAAAAAAAATTGTATATGTTATTTGGAGTAGAAGCTCTTTTTGTGCTTCGTACAGTTGCCTGCCTCAGCTACGCTTCGGCCGTCAATCTCTGTACTCACCACAAAAAGAGTCACTTCTACTCCTTATGACATAATCTACTATTTCTACTCCTATTACGGAATTTGACCGTTCTAATATCACTTTTATCTATGGAATGACATATATTCCGTAAAGTGTTACAGAATGAAATATTCTATCATCTGATGACAGAATAAACTCGTGGCGACATCTCTGTTTTTAATATCTAACAAATTTTAGAACGATCCAACCTCACTTTCTTCCAATTAAATAATTTTCTGTTATTTTTTTGGAAACGTAGAAAAAGAATAGTCTGAAACACGTTTGGAATTGCATATTCCGCTCAAGTGAAGAGTTTGTCACACGAGCCGAAGGCGAGTTTGACGGTTTCACGACGATTCCAAACTTGTTACAGAATATACTATTAAAGCTTGTTCTTTAATATCAGACGGCAAACTTTCTGAATCACTCTTTTTATTACTAGACAATTATTTTTGACTTATTGTTTAATTAATTAATTATTAGTATTATTAAATGTGATTTCGGATAAAATTTAATATGCACCTCGGCATTTTTTAAAATACGACATTACTGCCTTGATACATAAATAACTATTTTTTAAATTACTTAATTTTAGATAATTTGTGGCATTTATTAATGAAAACGATTTGTTTATTTGCAGGTATGTATTAAGTATTTTTTGGACACTGTTTAAATAAAAATACAGGGTGTTCCGAAAATGGCTCACTAATTAGTGTTAACACCATATCAGGTGGTTCTTTTAAATATAAAAAAATCTTAAAAGTAGTTTTTCGGTTATTCAAGACAAAAAGCTAGTAGAAAAGTCATATAAAAACAGACCATAAGTGGTATTAAAATACGAAATTTAGTTTTATTTTTAATTTAACAATTAAACACTTTTCATTAAAGGCATTAAGTGCATAAGGCTAGGATTAAAATAACTATTTAACTTCTTCCATCGACTCATCGACTATATCGGCCATCTTTTGCCTGTATCTCGAGTGCGGTAATGCGTAGCGCAGCTTGTTTCCGAACCTGGCGTCGTCCCATCTAAGGTAAGTGTTGGTGTTGATGTAGGCCTTCAGATCTTCGTCCAGCAAGTCTTCGTCGATCTCGCCGTAAATGACGACGATGACTCTCGTCATGCCGTCGCTTAGGGCCTGCGCGTGCGCCAAACGGAACTCCAGCTTGCCCCAGAAGCTGCGCAGGAATTCGGTGCTGAGCACAATCAAAGTTCTGCGCGATTTCTTGACCGAGTTCAATATGTTGTTGACGATGAGTTCGCCCGGGACGAAATGTCTCTGATGAAAGGTGACCGCGTATCTATGGGCGCCTTGTTCCAACAGCGGCAACAGGGTGTTGATTAAGTAATCCTCGTTCTTGTCTGCGTAACTGATGAAGACATCGTATGTTTTGTCGCTATCCATCTCTTCTTCGTTCACGAACCAAAGACACAGGTTGTGGGCGAACAGCCATATTTTTATTTCGAGTTTGTACTTCAAATAAATTATCATGGATACTAATATTATATTTATTAAACAAATTGAGAGTATAATATAATTCAATTCAGTGGGACATCCATGCTTATTTTCTATGACTGGAGTTTTATCCGATTCACACCATACTGTTGATGAGTTGATCTAAAAAATAACGTTTGGGAGCAAATTATCATGAATGGTATTTTAATACAAACGACGCATTTCTTTGGTTTTATCGTGATGCTGGTGTTGGTTTTTATATTCTAAAGTCTAAAGACAACGTTTTTGAATAAACTAAGCCTAATTTAAACGCGATTGCATGATTTTAACAACTTAAAAAATATCGTTATAGTATATTAAAGAACTAATGTCATAAGACGTCATTTTGTCGCACGCGGACAATTTATAAAACGAGCGACGAAGGAGCGAGTTTTATAATGGACAAAGAGTACCTTTTTTGTGTAGAAAACATTGGCGGATGGAATGGGCCTCTCAAAACCGTACTTTTTTTTTGGGGCGTAGAAGTTGAGGAGAAAAACACCCGCTACCCCTTCAAAATCTCCACCAATTATAAGTAAAAATATAAATTTTCTGGCACAAAACATAGCTTATTATGAGTAAAAAATGCTTACAAAAGCTGTTTTTTGTACGATAAACGGTTCCGGAGATATTCGAAAAAAACGTTTTTTTTCTAAAATTTTAACACCCTGTATCTCGAAAATTGTGCATTTTAGAGGGTAAGTTAATAGCGACTTTTTTCATCTTTTTGGATGAGCTATCACATCCTGAAGTCCTGCGCATATATTATGAAACATTATATTTATAAATATATTTAGAAAACTAGAGATATATTTCTAGATTTCCTACCTAAATCGCAAGATACTTTAATATTTTATTTATAAATAGTTAAAAAGGATATATTTTTTGTTTTACCATTAATTTTAAGTTACATTTTATTTTTGTTTTTACTAAATAAATGTTTGTTGTTAAATATATATTTTGAATTTAGCAAAGATACCAAAACTATAGTTATTATAGAAATACTCTTTCTTATAAGATTAGTAAAACTTCTTTATACAATAATGAAAAAATATGTTTGATTCAATTTTTCATTTATAACGCATTGTATATATATACAGGGTGTCCTGAAATTAGTGCACCATACTTTAACAGCAGATTGTACGTGTAAAAATAAGAAAAAAAGTCCCTATAAACATAGGTCAAGAAATGCCTCTTAAGGGAGCTACAGCCCCCAAAAGGAAAGCCCCTGAAGATGGTTTTTATTTAATATCTCCAAAACCGTTAAAGATATAAAAGTGAAATTTGGGGAATTAATTAAACTTTTTATGAACAATAAGACGTAACAATAACAATTTAAAATTTTTTATGAGGTTTGGGTCAGATTGATAGGAAGTAGGGTTAAAACCACCTTAACTTTTTTGTACGTATCTTGTACCAGAATTTAGTGTCAGATTATGAAATTTTAGAGTTTTGCACATAAAAAAGGTCATCTTGTTAAACTTCGATAACATACACCGTTTTCGCATAAAATCGATTTGAAAATTATTTTACATGACATAAAAATTCACAATTAAATCACAACCATAGAAATGGACTCGCGTGGTCCTTGGAATACGGCTGCCATGTTTAGGAAAAAATAGAATAATTCAAGACAGGTGACAGTTTCATGTAGTAAGTGACACGGTGTTTCTACTTTTTTATTTATATTAGATAAAAACCATCTTCAGGGGCTCCCTTTTCGGGGACTGTAGCTCCCTTAGGAGGCATTTCTCGACCTATATTTATAGGGACTTTTTTCTTATTTTTGCACGTAGAATCTGCTGTTAAAGTATGGTGCACTAATTTCAGGACACCCTGTATATTATACAGGGTGTTCCTTAATATCATGTACAAACAAAAGGGGGTGATTCTTTGGCTTATTTTATGAATAAAAGTTCCTATAAACATGGGCCCGCAAACGCTTCGTTACCGATCTACAGGGTGTTAAAGTTTGGAGATTTTTTTAGTTTTTATCTTATAACTTCTGCAGTTTTTGAGATATTTGGCCCAAATTCGGAATATAGGTTGGGATATAAGGCTTACATCATTGGGCATGCCAAATGGTTATAAGAATCTACAGGGCGATACTTTTTTGTATGTCATGCTCCCCTTTTTTCCCAAGAACTTTTTTATGGTGCGCTGCTGGTAGATTTTAAAATACAAAATAAGTTTTCTGTTTTGTTTAGAAACTTTTTAGTAACCTAAAGTTTTTTCGTATCTGCAACCATTATCGAGAAAAAAAATATAACACAAGTTGTTGTCATTTGCGAGATGAAATTCAAATTTCTAAAATAATCTGGTTGGCTTTATTAATAATTTATTTTTATTTATTTTTAAAATAATATTTCTATACTTCTTATTAGAAACAAAACGGTTTTGGTTACAATGATTTATTTTAATACAAAAAACTTAAATATTTAGAAAAACTAGAAAATTACCTTACAACAATTGTTGTAATGGTGTACTCTTTTAAACATGATTTGAATTCATTTCTGCCACTACTTATTAAATATCAAATCTGAAATAAAATGGTTTATGTAGCTATTGGATACAACATCACAGACAACACACTGTCTACAACATCAAAAAAATACATAAAAACGATGCTATTGACAGCACGCATTTAAAGTTTTAAACTGCAAGGTGTAAAATTATTTAAAAGACTCGTTATAATTAAATTTCTTATCAGTCCGTAACAATGCCAAATTATACGAATTCTGAAATGGCTGACATGCATTTCATCTATGGCCTTGCGGATGGAAATGCAAGAGAAGCTACACGCCTGTACATGGAGCGCTATCCCGATAATAGAATAATACCCGATCATCGAACATTCACAAATATTCATAGGCGTCTTGCAGAAAGTGGAACTTTTAAAAAGAATACCAATGATGCAGGTAGACAATATACGGTAAGAACACCACAGATTGAAGAAGCTGTTTTAAATGAAATAGAAGAGCATCCAGATACTAGCACTAGAAAAATTAGTGAACATTTCAACATTAGTCATCAAGTTGTTTGGCGTATCCTGCGTGATTCTCTGCTATACCCTTACCACATTCAAAGGGTGCAGGCGCTCCTTCCTCGAGATTTCCCATTAAGGCTTAATTTCTGCCGATGGTACCTTGCCAGGCTAGCAAGAGACCCTAATTTTGAATGTAAAATCCTTTTTACCGACGAAGCCAACTTTTCTAGAGACTTAATTATAAATTTTCATAACAACCACATATGGGCTGAAGAAAATCCACATGAAATTGTAGAAACGCATTTTCAAGAACAGTTCTCGTTAAATGTATGGGGTGGTATAATTGGGGATTATTTGATTGGTCCTTTCTTTTTGCCTAATCGACTTAATGCTCAGTCATATAGGCATTTTCTTCAACATGAATTGCCTTTTTTTAATAGAAGATTTGCCTGTTTTGCTAAGAAACCGTATTTGGTATATGCACGATGGCGCCCCAGCACATTTTTCTATTTTGGCTCGGGAGTATTTAAATGTAGCATATGAAAACAGGTGGATAGGACGGGGTGGACCTCAGCCATGGCCCCCTAGGTCTCCTGACCTAAACAGCCTGGATTTTTTCCTATGGGGGCATCTCAAATCTTTAGTCTATGCAACACCAGTTAATAATATAAATGACTTACAAAATCGGATAGTAGAAGCATTTGAAACCGTAAGAAATACTCCGGGGGTGTTTGAAAGAGTAAGGGCATCAATGAGAAGAAGAGCAGATGCTTGTGTGAGAATTGGAGGAGGTCACTTTCAACAATTGTTGTAATGTAGTTTTCTTGTTTTTCTAAATATTTAAGTTTTTTGTATTATAATAAATCATTTTAACAAAGAGCATTTTGTTTTTAACAAGAAGTGTAGAATAAATTGTTAAAATAAATAAAAATAAGTTATTATTAATAAAGCCAACCAGACCCTTTTAAAAATTTGAATTTCATCTCACAAATTTTGTTCTACATATTTTTCTCGATAACGGTCGCAAATACGAAAAAACTTTAGGTTACCAAAAAGTTTTTAAACAAAACAGAAAATTTATTTTGTATTTTAAAATCTACCAGCAGCGCACCATAAAAAAGTTCTTGGGAAAAAAGGGGAGCATGACATACAAAAAAGTATCGCCCTGTAGATTCTTATAACCATTTGGCATGCCCAATGATGTAAGCCTTATAGCCTAACCTATATTCCGAATTTGGGCCAAATATCTCAAAAACTGCAAAAGTTATAAGATAAAAACTAAAAAAATCTCCAAACTTTAACACCCTGTAGATCGGTAACGAAGCGTTTGCGGGCCCATGTTTATAGGAACTTTAATTCATAAAATAAGCCAAAGAATCACCCCCTTTTGTTTGTACATGATATTAAGGAACACCCTGTATATATAATATTAGACCATTAAGTAATACTTTACTCAATGATTAAACATTATTGTAATAAAATAAGTTTTCCAAAGATTTTTATAAAATGGTTTTTTTGTGCAGAACAAGTAAAGATTTGAACATTATTTCCCAAATAGGCCATTTCTAATCTAAACAGGTTGTAGTAACTTTGGCGTCCATAACAGAATTTCCGACTGGTAGTAACTTTTGACTCAGTGGCTGCAGTTCCGACCAGTAGGAACTTTAGTCTTGAAGACTTAAGTTCCTACTGGTAGGAACTGTAGACAGTCCCTTCTTTTTAAGAACAAGCATTTTTGTCATGTTTAAGTAATAAATAGTAATAGAAATAAAGTGAACTTCATTTCAACAAACCAAAAAGTGAACCAGGGGCCGAAAGAAGGTAATTTTCGGCCACAAACTCTACATGGTCCTAACGAGCCGAATAAATAAGTAAATTCATGCATTTCATGGTTATTCTGAGTCGATGAAGTCTGAGGCAACATTCAAGAGAACTTATACAAAGAGGCCAACGAATTTCATCAGAACAAAGTGAGTCCTTTCCAATTTCTATCCCTAAGAGTAAGTTTGATACTTTGATCTGCACAAAGTGAGGTTATATTGAATCTCAAATTCAAATTGTTTGTAAAATAGGCTTTTGACATTCACAGAGTTAAACTAAGTTTACATGTTTTCAAGTTTACATTGCTACAAATTTACATTGAGTTCACATGTTTGCAGGATTATATTTAAATTATTGTTAAATTGTGTTTACATTCCTAAGTACATGGGGAGGTTGTGTGTCCTGAGTTAATTTAACAAAATGGACAAATTAACCCCAGAACAGAAAGTAATAAGAAAGAGAGGCGTGGTTAAAGGCAAACTAACCTCGTTTAACAAATATTTTAACAAAATTCAATTAAATCTAAGAGTAAATAATGCACAAGAGTTATTGGCGGAATATTCAATAATACAAGGTGAAGTAGATGAGATTATTGATGATTTAGATTCTGAATTACAAGAGCGCGAGACTTTTGAAAACTTATTTTATGCAAGTATTTAAAATACAAAACTGTTTTTACAAAAATACACCGAAAAGATTTCAGATAATTCTTCTGAATCATCAGTCACATCTCAAAATGTTTCGAATAGGGAACCAAGCAACCAAGCGATTCGCCTTCCTACCATTTCACTGCCAAAGTTTGATGGAAATTACGCTTCATGGCTTGAGTATAGAGATTCATTTAATAGCTTGATAAATGATAATGAGAGTACCTATTAGTCAAATTTCAAAGTTTCATTACTTGAGGGCTAGTCTTGCGGGTAGTGCGGCTCAGGTGATTCATTCATTGGAGTTTTCAAAGGCGAATTATACAGTAGCTTGGGATACATTGTGTAATAGGTTTAACAATGATAGACTTCTTATTCATAATCATGTAAAGGCTCTTTTTACTATTGAAAACATTAACAAGGAGTCGCCTTATCTTATTAGGAAGCTTATTGACACTGTAAATAAGCATTTAAGGGCTTTACAAAATTTAAAGCAAAAAACTTCTGAATGGGATACCCTGATTGTGTACTTAATAAGTACTAAGTTAGACTCTGAAACAAGCAGAGATTGGGAAGCTCATAAATTGGGTAATGAGGTGCCAAGTCTTGATGATTTGAGGGAATTTTTAAAATCAAGAGCTGACCTTCTGGATACTTTAGAGGCAAAGTCCAAAAATAGTAAGTCGAGCATGCATACTTCTAAAAGTTTTGCTTCAACTAAAATTCAAAAATGCAATTTTTGCCAAAAAGAACATTTTTTGCGCGAATGTACTGAATTTTTAAAGTTATCAGTTAAAGAAAGAAGCGAGTTTGTACAAAAATCAAAATTGTGCTTTAACTGTTTAAGATACGGACACGCGGTAAAATCCTGTCAAATAAGAGGGTGTTTTAAATGCGGTAAAAAACACCATACCACTTTACACGTAGACTTTCAAAATAGTACACAAACGGTTGAACAAACCTCTGAATCTGCTAACAAAAGTAGTGTACAACCAAATTGTACATTAACCAGTAATGTTTTTTGTAATGTTTATGATAGAGTTTTGCTTTCGACTGCGATGGTGCGATGTGTGCTAGATTGAACCTAGAAAAATCAAACTGCCAGGTCAAAATCGGAGGTATTAATAATTCTAAATCGAGTGTGTTTTACAAGTGTAGTACCACAATCAAATCAAACGTAAATGCCTTTCAAACTAAGATAACGTGTTTGGTGACTCAAACTATTACAGGGGTGCTGCCTAATTTTACGATAAATAAAGACTTGTTCAAGATTCCGCCTAATATTGTTTTGGCCGACCCAGAGTATTACAAACCTCAAAAAATTGATATGTTAATTGGGGGTGAATTGTTTTGGAGCCTTTTTAGCGTCGGTCAAATAAAACTAATAAGGGGTGGGCCAGTTTTGCAAAAAACTCGCCTTGGTTGGGTTCTTGGAGGAAAGGTCGATGTAGGAAATTTCAATGGCGAAGTAAACTGTAGTCTATCTACAACATTTGATTTAAAAGAGTTCTGGGAAATTGAGGAGTGTTCAGAAAAGGTTCCACTTTCAAAAGAAGAAAATTTTTGTGAGAATCATTTCAATAATACAACAAAAAGGGATAAAGAGGGAAAATTTATAGTATCTATTCCTTTTAAAGAGGATCCGTCACGGCTGGGGAAGTCTAGGGATGTAGCTAAAAGGATCCTCGAGGTTTAATTTGTTGGAAAACAAATTTTCAAAAAATCAGGATTTTAAAGCTACACTGTTCAAAATCAAGCCTTTTGAAATACCTAATCAGAATTAGTTAAGGAAAAATAAGGTAATATGCTTAAACAAGTAAAGCAATTTACCTTCTCGTTTATTAGGCAGAAACGAATGCCTTAGTTCTATGGTGTATTTACTAACTTCTAGATAAATATTCATACTTTACTTAATAAACTTGTCAAATTTAAAAAGATAGGCAGATTACTTAAATATTTAGTCAAAATCTCAATTACTTTTAGGTACGACAATTTTTAATTTTTAATTTAGATAATTCTTCTAAATTATTATGGCAAATTATTGAACTAATTTAGGTAAATTCCTTTAAATATTAGTGACTTACTTGCAATCGGCTACGATTGCTAATACCGACGTTTTACGATAAATATTCGCGCCTATATTGTCCACCATAATGCCAAAATCAACGAAAGCTTAAAGACCGCGTTGTGTGCTATGGATATAAACATAGTTAACAATTATTGTGCTATAAGTGAACATTTTGTAGTGCTATAGTTAAGTAATCCAAACTAAATGGAATTTCCCATTGACCCCAATTTATTTTTAAATAATCCCAACCCTGCAGGGTACACATGTACTACATAGTACTGGAACCGCCGTTGTTAATTTGCCTAGTACATAAAGATAAAGGAGTCCTAACTTGGAAGAAAATTCCTATGCTAGGATTTTTACTAAAAATATAAATAATTTGCATGAAAACTTTGCTAAAATCTACCTAAAAATTTAAGCAAATTGCTTTAGAAACAGGAAATTTATTCTTTTATTCTCAGGCAATATCCCTTACGATCTAAGGTGTATCATCTTTGAAACCTAAGTAATTTTGCTTAATTAATTGTATCATTTTCTTTAAAAATATCAGTTAAAGAATTCACTAATTTAAAAGGGGAATATTCCTCTGAATTCATTTCAAGCAGTTTGCCTTAAAAAATCAATGGTCCCATATAGTCTAACATTTTAGGTAAAAATTAGCTAAAATTTTGAACAGTGTAGGTATGTAGAGTTTATGAGGAAATATATAAAATTGGGTCATATGACCGAAGTGAAAAACGATTCACACATTCAAAATACGTTTTACCTTCCTCATCACGGTGTTTTAAAAGAAGAAAGCTTAACAACTAAGTTACGCGTAGTCTTCGACGGGTCGGCCAAAACTTCCACTGGCATTTCATTGAACGATTTGCAAGCAACTGGTCCAATTATTCAACAGGAACTTTTCGATATTTTGGTGCGTTTTAGAAAGCATGATTATGTAATTATTGCCGATGTAGAGAAAATGTTTAGAATGGTCAATATAAGCGAGAGTCAGCGTTCTTTGCAAAGAATACTTTGGCGGGAAAATACATGTGACGAATTGCGTGAATTTGGGGTCCTGGTTGGCCATAAGATCTCTATATCAGTTGGGTATTGAATGCAACGACTTAGCTATTCAAAAAATTATACAAAATGACTTATACGTGGACGATCTCCTTACAGGAGCAAATAATGAAGATGAAACGATAAGTATTGCCAATAGAATTTCAGAAGAGTTAAAAAAGGGTTGTTTTAAATTAAGAAAGTGGGTATCTAACAGCGAAAGAATTACTGATTCAATTAAACCACAAAACTTGCAAAATCACCTAGCATTGGGATCTTCTGAAAATACAAAAACATTAGGTCTTACTTGGGGAAGAAATTCAGATAGTTTGTCTTACAATATAGGCGGAACCACAATTAATACTGTTTCCAAACGTGTAATTTTATCAACTTTTGCGCAGGTATTCGATCCTTTGGGATTGGTCAGTCCATGTAGCATTATTGCGAAAATCCTTATTCAAAAGCTGTGGCTTGAAAAGTTAAGTTGGGATGAGTCCTTGCCTTCAATACTTCACACTGAGTGGTTGCAATATTATCAAAATTTAATGTGTTTAAACGAAATTCAAATTCCAAGACATATTGTATGCAAGGACTACAACAATATTCAGATTCACGGGTTTTCAGATGCGTCAAAGGTGGCCTATGCAGCCTGTGTTTACATGCGCACTGAGAACGATCAAGGACATGTCAAAGTTAGTTTAATATGCGCAAAAACAAAGGTTGCACCGTTAAAATCTCTCTCCATACCAAGATTAGAACTTTGCGGAGCATTACTTTTAGCAAACTTAGTTAAAAAGGTAGAAACTTCACTAGATATTCCAATACACAGTACACAGTAAAAAATTTCTGGTAAAAAACACCAAAAGTGGTCTATATAGGTCCACACTAGAAATGGTATATCTAACCACATACAATTTGGTAAATTTTACCCTTTTTAATTGGTTAAAAATCTACACGTACTATTCGTACAAAAAACTCGTAACAGTGTAAAAATCATCAAATATAATACACTCTTAGGGGTAAAAGCAACACGCAATATTGGTAAAAGAACTCCATTCAAGAGTAGAAAATGCTCAATTTGGTGTAATTTACTACACAATTTGGTGTTACTTGTAGGTGTTAAAAATGGTGGGTGTTTTAATATTAAACACAGCATGTAATGTAAAATAAAGTATATTTTATATTACTTACAAACTATTAGATATGAATACAAATAGGCTTTGGCATAAAATTTTAAAAAATGATTAACACAACTTAGGTGTATTCTTATACCCAAAAAGTGTTAATAATTTTTTTTATTTGAATGAAAAGTAGTACTTAATATTTTAAGTTTTTTCCAGTTTGTGCAAAACCATATTTAGCTTATATAGCTAGCTCAAAAAACTTAAAATTTTACTAAATTTCATATTTCACTTATCACAGGTAAAAAAACATTTTATATCACAAACATAAGTTGCATCCACTGTCACATTGCACCACTTTACCCGACCACTGAATTTTAATTTAAAAACCATGGTCTTAAAATAGCATGCATAGGTACGCTACCATCAACTGCACTCGGAATACTGATCGCTCCCTTGCCGTTATCGAATGGTGATGACTATGTGACTTTTTTTTACCACAATGTGTGTAGCTGTCAACAAATAATAGTGTCAAATGTACACTGAGACGAGTTTATCTTTAAATTAACACTAGATTGACACGGTGCTGTGTAAAATAAATTTAAATTAACACGAATGAATTTTACCACAATTTAAAATAAACACTTAATATTTTTGACCAATTTTAGTGTATAAATTAACACCAAATGATTTTACCACTCCATTTGGTAACTTTACACCGAAATATTTTTTACTGTGTATAACCTACTGGAGTGACTCTACTGTTGTTCTAGGCTGGTTAAAGCATCCACCAAATTCACTTGAAATATTCGTAGCCAATCGCGTTTCAAAAATTCAAACTCTAATAAGTGAATCGGATTGGAGGCACGTTCCTACCAAGTCCAATCCAGCTGACCATGCGTCGCGCGGGGTAAATCCAAGGGACTTAAAACAGTTAAACCAGATTGGCTTAGCAAAAATTCAAGTACATGGCCAAATTTGCAGTTGGATAATCCAGTTTTACCAGAAATAAAAGTTGACAGCCCAATAACATTGGTTTATCAAGATTACAGCGCATATACAGACTGTATAGAATCAAGTAAGTAAGGCTGGAGACAAGGATGACAAATCATATTCTGATCAGAGGAAAAGAAACAAACTTTAATTGGGCGTGGTTTAAACCAAGCCATTCGTAATTACGAAACCATAGTTGCCAGGTTGTTTTAAATCAGAAGAGTACGATTATAATTATTTAATAAATAAACTACTCAAAATGAAAAAGGAGACACTTAATTATTTCGTTACAACTTCTGTTATTTTCATCATATGAAATTCTTAGGACATACTGTATACTATAGATACTTTAATACAAACACTGGTCATGTATCCCCTCCAACAGTCTTCGTTTTTATCTTTACTGGCAAAAAAACTGTGAATTGTTCTTTAGCGCATTTCACATGAATTTGGTTTAGTTTGATTTAGTTTGTTAAGTGGGTGCAAAAATGAATTTTGATGTTTTGGGTAGAAGAAGAACTCCTAGAGTATATTTAGACGCCTTACAAATAGCAAGAGCAATTGGATTAATTGAAGCTGGAAAGTTTAGAAGAGAAGTGGCTAGAATATTGAATGTAAGCCATTCCGCTATCACTAGAGCATGGAATAGACACTTAGTGCATGGTATTGCGGTAAGGCAACCATATCCTCATCGTCAGAGAATTACTACGGTCCGTGAAGACCGTTTAATGCGGATTTGGACATTACGGGATCGCACAATTAGTGCAAGATCGGTTCAAAACCAATTAGCTGCAGCCACAGGATCAAGAATATCTGATCAAACTGTCCGCAATAGACTTAGAGAAGTTGGATTACACTCTAGAAGACCAGCTAGGTGTCCCAGATTAACTCCAATTCATAGGAGAACGAGACGGATGTTCGCACAACAACATCTAAATTGGACTTTGGAACAATGGAGCAATGTAATGTTCTCAGATGAGTCCAGGTTCTGTCTTTCCAATAACGACGGACGAGCTCGTGTATGGAGACGTATTGGAGAGCGTTATTTAGACAGTACAGTTCAAGAAGTTACTCCTTTTGGTGGAGGATCAATAATGGTTTGGGCAGGTATCACTTTAAATGGACGTAAGGAACTTGTGGTCATAAGGAATGGCTCCTTAACTGCGGCACGTTATAGAGACGAGGTTTTGGAACCCCATGTCGTTCCATTTGCTTTGAATATGGGTGAAGATTTCATTTTTCAGCACGATAATGCAAGACCGCACATAGCTGGAATAGTCAGAAACTACTTGAATGACCATCATATTCAGGTTATGCAGTGGCCAGCCAATAGTCCTGACTTGAACCCAATCGAGCATCTTTGGGACAGACTCGGTGTAAGATTGAGGCAACATTATCCAATACAAAACCTGGATATCTTAGAAAATGTACTCTCAGAAGAGTGGGAGCAATTGCCTCAAGATACTGTGAGTAATCTTATTCAAAGTATGCCCAGAAGATGTGCTGAGGTGCTTAGAGCAAGGGGTGGTCATATTCATTATTAATAAGTGTATTCTTTCTCTAAATAAATATATACATTATTTTCGTAAATTTTGTATTTTCTATTTTCTTTGCCTTTTAAGAAAATCTAATTGCAAAGTTTAACAAAATTAGTATCATTTGAAAAAGTAATCCTTCTGGAAAACAATCCCAAAAAATCTTTTGAGTAAGTCTCAAATTAAAAAACTTATTTAACATTTTGTAAGTGTCTCCATATTCGTTTTGAGTAGTTTAGTTCAATTTTATTTGTTCGAAACTTTAAAAATAACAAAAAAATTAATAATATGTCAAAAATAATTTGATTTAGTTAATTTTCTTACTTTTAATATTAAAAAATAAGAAAAACAACCCGTTTAGGAAACAATAATAGCATATGGCAACAGCGCGGCATGCCGCGGATTGTAGCTACACTGGGTAAAGGCCTATTTTGAAACATATTTTGAAATAAAGTAAAAACCATTTTATTTGAAAAAATACTTTTTTATTCTTACAAAGACGTACGCAAAGTCTCAGTGCACTTCTTAAACTGACGCACAGACAGTGTTGCCAGTAGTAGAAAAATTAAAGTACTGAAATGGCAATAAAAACCTATTGAATTTGAAAGATAACGTACTGACTTTGAGAAATAAATATTAAACTTATATGAACGTAATTTTCTTTTTTAACAAAGATTGAGGTATTTGGCTTCAATAATTCCTATTATTCCTATGAGCGGTTCTTGGCGAACTTGAAACAAACCTTATGTCAACACTAAGTAGACAACGCGCGCTACCAACAGTTTAAAACTTAAAATACCAGGATACTAAAATAACTCAGTATCACCAACCTAAACTTTTAATTTTTTCTTTAATTTTTTATTTAAAAATCTAAAACTGGAAAACGTACCGAAAACCATCAACTAGGTACTTGCTTACTTTTTTTAATTCGAAAGTACTGAATTCGGCACAATCCACTGTGTGGATTGTGGAATTCGGTACAACGTACTGACGCTGGCAACACTGCGCACAGATCATACGACAATGATACAAATTCAATCCCTACCACAGTGGGCGGGGTTTTATTTAAGTGTATCTATTCGTTGTAATACACGTTGTATATTATATTATATTATATTATATATATATATATATATATATATATATATATATATATATATATATATATATATATTATATGCTTACGTTTTACGATTTAAAAACAACGTTTCTAAAAATACACTAAAAATAGTCGGGCCATTGCAAGCTAATGTGTTAAAAATTTCCCTTGCGTACTTCAAAAAAAATTTCACAAAATGAATCATTCGCGTCAGAAATAAGACTCTTAGCAGAAAATAAACCATTACCTAGTGGTTCCAAGATTTTGTCATTATCCCCCTTTCTTGACTCTAATGGCATTTTGCGAGTGGGTGGTAGGCTTCGAGTTTTCCTCTAGACAAAATACATCCAATTTTGATTTCAAATAAATGTAGATTTACTTGTAGAGTTACTTTTTCAAAAGGTACATAATGACTTAAAGCACGGTGGTCCACAACACATGTTGTACACAATAAGAGAAAATTATTGGCCTCTCCTAGGTAGAAGTTTAGCTCGTCAAGTTATACATAATTGTGTGAAGTGTTATAGAGCAAAGCCTAAAATCATAACCCCAATAATGGGTGATTTGCCTGAGTTGCGTACACATGCAGAGTTTCCTTTTCATACAGTTGGAGTCGACTATGCTGGGCCCTTTTCGGTGAAGGATAGGAGGGGGCGAGGTTGCAGGGTCACAAAGGCATATCTATGCCTTTTTGTTTGCTTTGCCACTAAATCTGTGCATTTAGAATTAGTCTCTGATTTGTCTACTGAGTTCTTTCTAGCAGCTCTAAATAGGTTTGTTGCTAGAAGAGGTAAGCCAATAAATATATATAGTGACAACGGCAAGAATTTTGTCAGTGCCAATTCAGAATTACTTAGTTTGGGAAAATTTTTAAATGAAAACTCCAATAAGTTAACTCAGGACATTCAAAACCAAGGCATTAATTGGAAATTTATACCGGTTTACAGAGAAATTTCATATTAAAAGAGTAGCTGCAAACGCTATTTTAACCTTTGAACAATTGTATACCTACGTTGTTTGTTCAGATTGAGGGAATCCTAAACTCACGTCCCCTTTCCCCAATGTCTTCTGATCCTTCAGATCTTTTGGCTTTAACTCCCTCTCACTTTCTTCTTGGAAGAAGCGGCAATTCAATTGTTTCCAATGATTTGAGACATTTACCCGAAAATAGACTTTCATCTTTCCAAAGAATAGATCAAATTAAACAACACTTCTGGAGTCGCTGGGCAAAAGAGTACGTTTCAGAGTTGCAAATTAGAACCAAATGGAAATCAACCCAAGGCCAACTTAAACTTAATGCTTTAGTGTTGATAAAGCAAGACGATGTTCCTCCTTCAAAGTGGTTACTCGGACGAATAGTGAAGTTGTATCCTGGAAAGGATGGTGTTTCGAGAGTAGCTGATATGAAAACAAAGGATGGCATCATCAAAAGGGCATTCTCCAAGATCTGTCCTTTACCTACTTCAGATGAACAATAAACATTATGTGGGGTAGTAGTGTTGAAATAATATTTCAAGGCTGGGGGGATGTTTAGAATAAAAAAACTTAGACTTTTTTTAAAGAGAGGGCGCTGCCTTCATAATATTAAAAATTGACAGTTACCTGTATTCATAATTCATTCGTTATAAAAATAATTCGTTCGTGAACCGGCGAAAAGTTGTACGTTACCACGTTCTTTTTAAGAACAAGCATTTTTGTCATGTTTAAGTAATAAATAGTAATAGAAATAAAGTGAACTTCATTTCAACAAACCAAAAAGTGAACCAGGGGCCGAAAGAAGGTAATTTTCGGCCACAAATTCTACACGTTCCTTAATACGTAGGTCAAGAAATGCTTCCTAATAGGTATATAATATATAAATATATATATATATATATATATATATATATATAATGTATATACAGAGACCTGCATAAAAAACGGCCATTGTTGTAGCATCGTTATTCCTTATCCGATTTTTAAAATTTAAAAACCAGTTTAAATGGTATGATGTCTTCTATGATTCGACGATTAAAAATATTTTTTTTATTATGATGCTTGTGAGGACTGATAGTCAACTTTTATTTTTCAAATGACAACTATATTTTTTTATTATTTTTTCGCATTTCTTATGTTTCTCTGAGCATAACGGTATATCAATATCATAATTTTAATTATAAAACACGAAGAAAAAAAATAAAACTGCGAAAATTTTTACATATCGTAGTAGCATCAGGACACCCACAAAATGCTTCCAATTTAATAAATATGCGTATCCATGGTTACGGCTTTTTTCTGTATGAACGTCAGGCGTTTTTTATTTTAAAACGTAAAACACAGTTCATAAAAGAAATGTAAATAACTAAATAACCAAACCGTGTGAGAAGATTAGACACATAATTTATTCAAATATGAATAATTTTGAGTTAACTGATATGATTCAGATTTATTTTGAATGTTTTCAAAATTTAAGAGAAAGATGTCGGCTTTGTTTGAACAGAAGCTATAAAATTTATTATGTTTTATTATACTATATTATGTATTACTTTGGTTTTGTTTCAGTATAAAATTAAAAAAATCTCTTTGTTTTATTGATGCTGCTTGGCATTTTTATTTTTATAAAAGTCATAACCATGGATACGCATATTATTAAATTGGAAGTATTTTGTGGGTGTCCTGATGCCACTGCGATTTGTAAAAATTTTCGCAGTTTTATTTTTTTTCTTCGTGTTTTATAATTAAAATTATAATATTAATATACCGTTATGCTCAGAAAAGCATAAGAAATGCGAAAAAATAATAAAAAAATATAGTTGTCATTTGAAAAATAAAAGTTGACTATCAGTGCTCACTAGCATTATAATAAAAAAAATATTTTTAACCGTCGAATCATAGAAGACATCATACCATTCAAACTGGTTTTTGAATTTTGAAAATCGGATAAGGAATAACGATGCTACAGCAATGGCCGTTTTTTATGCAGTTCTCTGTATAATATATATATATATATATAATCGTTATTTTTTTTGCTGCACTTACAATGTTTTTTTTTGTATCCATTTTTAATACAAAATTCTGAAATTCCCATTCTTCACATATGCATTCCCATGGATTGTTATCTAGAGTTAAACCAGTCAATGTGGTTGAATCCAATAATGCGTTGGAAATACTTTCTATTAAACTTCTCAGATTATTGTGATCAAGATGTAGTACCTAAAATATTAATATTAAAATCAATACAAAACAATACTTATTTTATAACTTACTTCAACTGTTGGTGGAATCCATGAAACAAATTTTATTTTATTATTAGATAAAAACAAATGCGTGATTTGGTTGGCATCAATCTTGCCCAAATGGATCAATAAATTATTGGTCATATCAATTTTTAATTTTTCAAAGATACTGTAAATATAATATAGTTTTAGATTTTCAAATGTTGGAATATTTTTAAGTTGTTGATTTTTACAGTCCACCAAAAAATCCTCACCATTCCAAGTACACTCGCATTTAGTTAGACATTGATAAGCTTCGTTTTTAATCGGACATTTGAAATCAATTTTAAATGATTTAAAAGGAATTCTTCTATTTTGCAATGGACTGGTACATTCGTTGTCCACTTTTATTAAATTTGTATAGTTATCAATAACATTTAAATTTGCACAGTTACAATCAATTGGATTTTCCAAAAAAATAGTAATTATTTTGGTATTATTTTTCTCCCAATAATCAATGAAGTCAATGTTATTATCTGATAAGTCAAAAGTTATTGATATTTCAAATATGTCACCAAACGGATTTACTGTAAAATAATATGGAATATCCTAAAAATCTTAAAATAAAATTGTTGTAAATTATTACCTTACAAGGTAAATTTCTCTATTATCGATACCACATACCTATAATACATTTTTCATAAAATGTAAAGAATAATTTAATGTAATTAGTTCAACTCTTTTATACAGTATGTTAAAAAAAGAGTGTAAAATATTTAAGGGCGTATAGCATAGCCAAGAAGAAGACGAAAAGTCCTTTGGCATTTTTGGCCAATCACAGGCAGAATGAGTGAAGGTGCGACAAAGTTTGTCGGACAAACTATAGTTACAGAGACAAGGGAGAGAGACAAACTGGTGACAACTATACAATTAAGGCCAATTCACACTACGATAGTTCATAGCTATCGGATTTCTACAAAAATATCTTTTTTATGATTTTTATTTATTTTTTTATTTCTTAATTAAGTTTTTTAATAATCAATTTGTAGATTTTTGAATACTAAAATTAAAAATTAAATAACAATTTAAAAAAACACATTTTTGTAGAAATTCGATAGTAGGTAGTGTGAATTGACCTTAATTTCTGTTTTAAGGTTAAGTTTTCTGACATTCTTTTTAGTTTGTCGCACCCCATTCTGCTAATGCAAGTATGTGATTGGCAACTTAATTTAATTAGTAACTAATTAAAGGTAAGTCAGATCGAAAAACGCCAAAGGACTTTTTGACTTCTTCTTGGCTCTACTATACGTCCTAGAAATATTTAACCCCTGACAAATTCACTAAACGCAAAATTAACATTAAGTTGCGCACAAGTATCACCCATAATTAACTCAAAATTAACGTTGATTTTGGGTTAAAATCTCGTTTCTTGACGCAAATTCAACGTAATTATTTGCAGTTTTGTGCCGATTTACGATTTTGTGTTGTTTGAGTTTATTTTTAGTTGAATTTTAGTCAAGTTTCCGTTGAATTTACGTTAAGTTTGCGTTGAATTTACGTCAACTTTAAGTTAGGTTTGCGTTAAATACAGGTAAGTTTTGCGTCTACTTTAAGTTAAGTATGCGTTAAATTTGCGTCAACTTTGAGATAGGTTTGCGTTTAATTTGGGTCAGTTTTCCGTTAACTTTGAGTCTACTTTAAGTTAAGTTTGCGTTAAGTTTTGATTCATTTAACGTAAAATTTGTGATAATTTTTTTTTTATTTCTTAACCCAAATTAAACTTATTGCCATCAACTTTATTAACATTTTAGGGTTGATTTATATTGATTAATTGAAGCTTTGCTACAAAACGGTTAACCACCCTCAACCGTGACAGGGACGCAGTCCATGTTTTTTTTAAGATGGGATTTTAATGAAAACTCTAGTTTAAAGTATAAAAATAATTTATTATAATACATACACTACATATACTACATATATTATAAAACATACACTACATATACCTCCTACATATACTACTAAAATAGTAAACAAAAAATAAATTATTTAAATTGCGAAGCCAGCTCTCATGCGTTGATATATGATATTTATATATATTGATATTTTCTTCTAAATGGTTAACCAACTAGCATTTATGGTGGCAGATACGTAACTGCTACTATCAAAGCCACTACAAAGGGGGCGGTGACCATCGGCGGCTACGTTGTATATTCGTAGCTGCTAAGTAACTGTGACCAAAATGGGGAAAGATTTTGAGTAGCCGGGTAGTGTCTTGGGTAGTTTTTGCCACTAAAAGGGTTACTACGATGTGGTACTATAAAGTAGCCTACTGGTGAATGCGACTTTTCTGTTACGAAGCTGCCTAGTCGCGGGTTCGTGGCAGCCTAGTGTAGTGATGCCGCCGATACGAGAGATTCTCGCCTCTCGTCTCGTCTCGTCTCGTCTCGACGAGACGAGAGGGCGATTTTCTCTCGAAAAAAGGCTCGAGACGAGACGAGAGAATGCCCTCTCTCGCTCGAGAATTTCTCGTTTCTCTCGATCTCTCTCGTTCTCTCGATTATAAAAAACAATTTTTTTACATAAAAATTATAATTTTGCACATAAATGACGATATTTATTTGGACCAATGAGAACATTATTCGCATTTCATAATAAACAAAATTTGTTCCTGGTTAACGTTGTATTATTTTATAACAAAACTTAACGTTAACCAAGAAAAAATTACTTATAAAATAATAATTTTTAAAATTTACCCTGTATAAGCACATCTATGGCACTCCTTATACTATTAAAAAAACCGTATGCTTAATAGTAGAGGATCCCAAGTAAGGTCGACCTTCACCCATCTGCTTACCAGATGAAAATTATATTTTATCAAATAAAATATGTTTCTGAACATAAACCAATAGGGTTGCCATAAAAAATATGATCAAGGCTATCTATAATAAATAAAAAACTAAAAAAAAATAATTAATTTTTTAAATTTCACCGACTTGCTTGCCAAATGAACGAAATTCCAATGGAAAGCATACAACATACAGAATATGTAACAGCTAGGTTGCCTACCTTTTTCTGGTCCCTATTACCTGGTTGCTTTGTACAGGGTGATCCCCTATAAAGTCGCCCCCCTTTAACTTTTTTATTTTAAGTGTCCCAAAAAATTTAAAAGTTTGGTTATGTAGGTACTAAAAAATACTTTTTTTCTACGTATAAAGAAAATTGGAAAATTGATCAGTATACAGGGAAAAACAAAAAGTTTATTTTTTTTCAATGGATCACCGTATATATGAATTTATTTTTCGATTCCTTGTAAAATTCTGAGCATAATTTATATAACAAACCATATACCTAAATTCAACCGTTTCTGAAATATTCGCATTCGAAATGTCATCATTAAATGTTTTTTTAAACTGTTAGAAATCAAGAAGCCTCAGTATACCAAAATTTTTATTGAAAATAAATTACTATAGTGAAATTATGTCAATAAGTGTTGTTAAATAAGTAAAAATGGCGTACTCAGACAGAGAAAGACAAACTATTTCAACTTATTATCTTAAAAATAATTTAAATATTTCAGAAACGGTTGAATTTAGGTAAATGGTATGATATATGAAATATGCTTAGAATTTTACAAGGAATCGAAAAATAAATTCATATATAGGGTGATCCATTGAAAAAAATAAACTTTTTGTTTTCCCTGTATACTGATCAATTTTCCAATTTTCTTTATACGTAGAAAAAAAGTAATTTTTAGTTCCTACATAACCAAACTTTTAAATTTTTTGGGACACTTAAAATAAAAAAGTTAAAGGGGGGCGACATTATAGGGGATCACCCTGTACAAAGCAACCAGGTAATAGGGACCAGAAAAAGGTAGGCAACCTAGCTGTTACATATTCTGTATGTTTTATGCTTTCCATTGGAATTTCGTTCATTTGGCAAGCAAGTCGGTGAAATTTAAAAAATTAATTATTTTTTTTTAATTTTTTATTTATTATAGCTAGCCTTGATCATATTTTTTATGGCAACCCTATTGGTTTATGTTCAGAAACATATTTTATTTGATAAAATATAATTTTCATCTGGTAAGCAGATGGGTGAAGGTCGACCTTACTTGGGATCTTAGACTATAATAAGCATTGCTTATTCAATAAACTTATCAACAACATGTGGTTTTTGAGGTCCTGATTACAAATTTGATATCCATTTTTTTTTAATAAAATGGCTGATCCAATATGACGAAAATTCGTCGTTCGGCTTTAATGTTTTGGGTAAAATTTAGTATTCAGATATTTATGGGGTCCCTGATTCAGAATTTGATGTCCATTAAAAAAAACAAAATTGCGGATTCAAAATGACGGACATGCGCAGTAGGTACAAGATGGTTGGATCTATGTGGAGTAGTTACATCATATATGCGCAGTAGTTTTCAGATGGATCAAATCATTTGATCCATCCATCTAGTTTTCAGATGGATCAAATCATTTGATCCATCCATCTGAAAACTACTGCGCTTATATGATGTAACTACTCCACATAGATCCAACCATCTTGTACCTACTGCGCCGATACAGGCTGTTTCTTTCAACTTGAGACAGCTCAATATCTCGAGAAATACGCATTTCACAGAAAAATGTCTTAAATAAAAGGTTAATGTGACCAAAGGGGACATTATTTGGTGCTACCGCTAGCCACCCCCTACCCCTCCTTAAGGGTGAAACGGGGGGTAACTGGATAGTCAAATGGGATAACCCTTTTTTTTTACAGATTTTGGTAGTACATAAAAAAATTAATAACTTTTATTTAAAACTGTTTTCAATTTATCAACAGATGGCGCTGTAATTCAAAATTTAAGAAAAATGGGTTTCCCTGTAAAATGTATTATTTGAAACGTTTGAAAAACAAAAATTAACCTTAAATCAACAATAGTCGGCTCTGAAAACAATTTATAACAAATGTTCGAAATGTCGTCCTTCCATTTCGACACCAAGTGGAGCACCAGCGTCCCTGGTCGGTAAACGTTTGGTGCGGTACCTTTGGCGAACGGCATTAAATGGTGAAAATTACCGGAATTTTCTAGAAAACGATCTGCCAGACTTCTTCCTGTGGGGTTACTTGAAAGAAAAAGTTTACGCTGCAATTCCTACAACTCGGGAGGACATGGTGGAGCCAGAATTCATTACCCGCATCATAGAGTAAGAAAGACCCGCATTCAAAAATGTGTCGAAATGAAAGGATGACATTTTGAACATGTGTTATAAATTGTTTTCAGAGCCGACTATTGTTGATTTGATGTTAATTTTTGTTTTTCAAACGTTTCAAATAATACATTTTACAAGGAAACCCAATTTTCTTAAATTTTGAATTACAGCGCCATCTGTTGATAAATTGAAAAAAAGTTTCAAATAAAAGTTATTCATTTTTTATGTACTACCAAAATCTGTGAAAAAATCGGGTCATTCCATTTGACTTTCTAAAGTTACCCCCCGTTTCACCCTTAAGGAGGGGTAGGGGGTGGCTAGCGGTAGCACCAAATAATGTCCCCTTTGGTCACATTAACCTTTTATTTAAGACATTTTTCTGTGAAATGCGTATTTCACGAGATATTGAGCTGTCTCAAGTTAAAAGAAACACCTATTACACTATGTAACATGATATTTGTTTATCTGGATTTTTTTACACAAATCGTAGTAGGCCATGCCCCCGATTACGTAACATACATTTGTTTTTTCAAACCTTCAAAATTTCAACGACAGCCGTCAGATCGTGTTGATGGCTTTGAGTGTCATTAGGGGACAGCCATTAATTACGTTGGGCATTTTTCTGATAATTTAGACCCCTTCCTCCCCCTTGGTGAGATTTGGTAAGATGTGGTAGACCCCCCACCATCCCTCACGTAAGATTTTGGCCATTAAACTTTCTTTGTGGACAACATGTAAAAAAAAATGAATATTTTTTTTTAACAAAAATTGGATTATAATACATATTTTTTAAACTCAAAAGTTAACGTGAGATTTTAAATGAAATGTTTCCTTGGTAACCACAAAAAAAAAATTATACTGACCTTGTCAAAGTTTCATTAGGAAGTTTTAAAAAAAATGGGATGCCGCATGTCGTTGAAAGTACCTACACTATTTGCATTCGCATCTTGACTTTTTCGGTGAAAATCTGGGAAATGTCAGCGAAGAACATGAAGAAAGATTTCATCAAGATATTCGGGCAATGGAAAAGTGATAACAAGGAAGGTGGGATGCGACAATGATGGGTAATTATGTTTGGAATCTACTTCGGGAAGAAAATGCATCATATAAAAGAAAAAGTCGAATTAAAATTCATTTTTGAGCCAAGATTTAAAATCTATGTTAAGAAAATATTTTTCTAGATTGTATGTTTTGTTAAAATAATAATTCTGATTTGAATTTCTTGCCATTTCTTGTCAATATTTTTTTTTGTTATTGATAAAACTGGGTTTGATTATATTATATAAATACCCCTTAAAAAATAAAAACTTATCACTAAATTTTCTAAATTAAGTTAGGATAGTTTTTTGGCACACAAATATATAGTGTTATAGGTGTATATTATACACTGTATAATACTAGATGTAACTACTCCACATAGATCAAACCATTTGATGCAAAAGCGCAACATTTTCGGCGTAAAAAGTCTTACTTTATTAGTGTGGTCTTGGCACACATTTTTTTTATTTCCAGTTTAAATTTCTATATAAAAAATATAAACGAATTCGTATTTCATTCCAAATAATTTTTGTATTCATACTTAGGTACTTTTACCACGAGAGAAACGAGACGAGACGAGAGAAAGGCACTCTCGAGCGAGAAATGAGTATTCTCGACGAGACGAGAGACCCATTTTCTCTCGCTGCACGAGACGAGACGAGAGAAGGACTTTTCTCGTCTCGTCTCGTCTCGCGGCATCACTAGCCTAGTGTTTTCCTCCGACAGGTAGACCTTTCTTTAAACTATTAAACTTTATTCGCAGCGACCTCTTCATGTAATTTCACACTTCCTAAAATAAATGTCATGATGGAAAGTAATTATGGAAGCCATTATTATTTTTTTGTTATTTACCATGCGATTTTAACGCCTTTGGTAGGTAAATTTTAAAACGCAATCGACTTTACTGAATAAAATATTGGGTTTATATGACAACATTTTCGAGCGCCTCTAAAAACATTTCAAATTATTATATTATTTGAAATAGAAACTCATGTATTAATTTAAAAAAAAAATTAATTTTCTTGAAACTGGCGTGAAACTTTAAAATATTAGTCCACCGTCAAAAATAACAAAATAACTAATGAAAAAAGCTTTAGTTTAGGTATATTTATCTTGAAAACGTAAAATGTTTGAGCCATTTGGCTGTTCGTCTAAAAAGTCATGAAAAAAATATGGCCGTTTAATCCAAAAAATACTTTATGGTTCCATATGCTTCCACAAAGTACCGGGAACAATAATATATTAGGCCAATCCTACCCGTTTGGAACTTTAAAATCTTCGGCTTGATAAAGTGACAATTGTAACTACCCAGAGGCGACTTTATGGAAACAATAACTTTTTTGGAACTACATGGTCCACGATTCTTTGGAACTATAAAGTGATTTCCAAGAAAGTTCCCTGTGCCACTAAATTGCCCCTTAATTGGAGCGTTTATGCTACACCGATCGCGGCGTGCCACTATAACGTTTCGCCTTGTCCTTTAAAGTTCCCGTTTGGCGACGCGACGATCGTATTTTTTGGAAAATGCAAAGTGAATATATTATTATACCTAATGTTTTACTGGTTATTGCAATTCTTATGGTCACATGACAATTATTCATTTATTTTCAACAAAATTAATTATTATAAAAAAACAGGACCCACACCGTATATGACGTCACTTTCTTCTCTTGTCGTTTTATCTATGTTTATTAATTACTATCTATCTTAAAAAGTTCTCTTCCACTTCTTCGAATTTGAATCCAAGACTTAAGTATACTCTATAGAGAGCATACAATATTCATTTTTACATAGCCCAAATACCTACACGTAAGGCAGAATGAATAGCATTCATCAGCACAAGATTTGAACGCTTGACTCACGTGTAGAAATGAAAACATACATCAACTGACTGCAAATACTTAAGGAAAGTATTGAGAAACTTGACTCATTGAGAATATTCAGCACCTTGAATTTCCTATACATCACAAAATATTCAAATACTATGAAGGTGAAAACGTTTACGTAAGATAGAATAAATAATTTTCATCAGCACCTCGATCAGCACGAGATTTGAACACTTGACTCAGCTACCTAGGTATAGAAATCAGAAAGGTATTGAGAAATTTGAAGAGTGTTCAGCACCTTGAATTACCTATACCGGATTTCTATTCATCACAAAATATTCAATGACTATGAATGTAAAAACATCTACAAAGTATTCGAACACATAATCTGCGAATATAAAAGGTCAAATCTTGAATAGAACCATATTCAGGTCAATCCGGCCAATATTTTAGTTCTCCTCTGAGATTCAGTTTCAGACGCACCAACATTACACTCATCAACAGAAACAGCTTCAAAATTGCCACAGTCACTACGTGATTTATAATGTTCATCAGTAGGATTATAGAAAGATTTAGTTTTTGTTTTTGACGTTGATGCTTCGGCTCGCAGTGATTCATTTTGTTTAATTTTTGATAGAAAGTACTAGAATATTTTAATTTCTTTTTATTTATCTAAGGCATTTTACAGAATTTTAATAAAGCTTAAAAGCAAGTAAAAGAAAACACCAAAACAGCAGCACACTATGCAATATGCAATCTGAGGCAATTACATTTATTAGGGTATATTAAGTTATGGTCACTATAAAGTAGCCATTTTTGATCCCCGCGACTTTTTAGTGGCAATGGATAAACGCCGGCTACTTTATAGTGACCTAGGAAGGTAGCAGTAACCATTTTGCTACTTTCAATGCTACTATAAATTATAAGAAACCAGGTGTCGTGGCCGCGACTACCCCGTAACTTAAATTGTTACTATAAAGTAACAAAAACTTAATGGAGGCATTATGGTAGCACTTGTTAGTGACTGATACTTTAAAAAGTTACTATAAAGTTTTTGGTCTTTTATGGTGTCATATTCGAAAAATCGGGTAGTTCCAGCCACTTCTTTAAATTACATGTTTGCCACTTGCAATCAGGGTGTTTATTTTCCACTTTTATGGTAGGTAGGCACTAACCAGTCACTATCGAAATATACTTCAAAGTGACTATTCCTTATAGAGTAACATTTTAAGTGGCAGGGTGGGTCTAGGAACTATACTTTAGGGGCAGTGACATTTAAAAAGGACTGGGAACTATATTTGCTTATAATTATTTACAACTAAATAATACATTTAATTTTTATAAAAATAAATTGAAGAGGTTAATTTTTTACCGACTTATAATAAAAAATCAAAATCGACTCAAAACGAATGCAAATCCAACGCAAATGTTGAAGACTGAATTTTTATAAAAATTCATTTATTATCACGTGTAATAATTTATAAAAATAGTAGATTATGTCATAAGGAGTAGAAGTGACTTTTTTTGTGGTGAGTATAGAGATTGACGGCCGAAGCGTAGCTGAGGCAGGCAACTGTACAAAGCACAAAAAGAGCTTCTACTCCAAATAACATATACAATTTTTTTTTCAGGAGCGTAATATCAATAAAAAAAGCAATAGAATTATTTTATTTACTCATAACTCATGTGGTATATAAGCATTAGAAATTATTGATAAAAACTAAAAAAACTTATAACCCTTACTTACAATGCCGATAAATATCCTAAACTAAAAATAAACACTGCTCTGTCAAAATGCTGCGCTTGACTTAATTTTGACGTACTGACATTTGTTTGGAGTTCCGACATTGGCGACTCGTCTATCATCATAATAATATTATTATACTAATAAACTAGTTCTTTATTTCGTTCAATTAAAATTTAATAAATAATCACTAAATATTCCGTGCGATTATAATTAATATAATTAGTACATCGTGATTGCTTTGTATGAAATGCTAAATTAATTTTATTATTTGACGTCTATTGAGACACCTATGGATTTACTTCTATCCCTAGGCTTTTTTAAGTTTTTTGTCTGCCGCTAATGAAAAACACGCACTTCAACTATCTCTAAACAGGCATATAAGGTTGTATATCATGGCCGCTTGAAAAAAACCCGTTTTTTTCTAAGTTTTTTTTTTTCATGTTTTTTTCACATCTCTAGTAGGTGTTGAGGTGTTATATCTGTTATGCTTGAAATATTAGAATCTTAATTAGACTGAATTAATGGATTTGTATTGCTTAAGATTGTGTTTTAATTTTGTTTAATTAACACCTTTGCTGCTAAAATAATTCGAAAATAAGAATTTTCAAATTCTGACAAGTTCGGTTGAGTTAGGTATCATCAAGTTCAGAAGATGGTATTAAGGTGTCTACAAATTGATCGAATCTGTTTAATTGTGTTTTTGCTGTTGAATTTTGAGATGTTTTTAACTATGTAAAATATGTGTAATTTGTTTTAAATATTTTGTTTGAGCGAGCAACGAATCAACAATTGTTATTAAACTCAATTGCAATGTGTTTAAATCAACTCTTATGAGTCTGAGTATGAGTAAATAGGTTTATTTGTTTATATTTTACGACGACGAGTGAGACAGAGCGATACGAAATGAAATGGATTAAAGAAGGATGGAGAGACTTACCGGCTTTTCGATTGTTTGAGTAAATTACTGTTTTTTTACGATTTTTGTTAAACCGATGTCCAGAACAGGTGTTGATTTTTCTTTCATCTGCTTTCGAAGGACCATGTAAAGGGGTGATGTTTTATTCACCCGCGTTGTTTTCTTTGTTGGTGAACTGGCGTTTACATTAATACACGTTTTTTTAAATCACTTTATTCCACATAATTCGTGCAATACAATGCACACTTGTGAGTTGATAAACTAATTAAAATATGTAAAATTACTAATGTTTGTACCAGTGTTGCCAACAGTCTGAAAGTAGTTTCCGCCGAAGGCAAACTGAAAATCCGCTAAAAATCCGCCAGATTTAAAATTATTTTTGGAATAATAAAAAAATATATTGTATTTTCTTATTCTCGGTTTAATTCTTTTTAGGTACTTAAAATTATTTTCCTCCCACAAAAATTTGCAGTCATACTTAACTTTAACTTAACTTTTTAATTATTAATTGTTAAAAAAATAAACATTTTTTTAGTCATTGGGTATACTTGTTGGACATTCTGTTAAAATTGTTATCTTTCATCTCCTCTTCTACACACACTTTAATGGGATGTCTTTAACTAGAGATATAACTAGAGTTGGCGAAACTCGTAGAAATAAGTTATTTCAAATACGATAAATTCGTATCGGGTTTTGGCGACGCGCGCGCCATCAGTAGGCGCTTTTTAGTACCATTGGCCATACATTACAAAAGAGCGAGTTTTTCAACAATCCGTTAAAACCGTTCGAATATTCTTTTTTTGGTACAAACTGCACATCAATATTAAATAAATAAGTAGTTTGTTTACAGAAGAGACGAAGGTAAAAGTCTTACGCTCCAAATTTCGTTTGCAAAGTTGCAATTACGTTCCTTAGCCGCTCACGTTATTTGTGTTTTTCGTTGCAAGCAACTGAAAATCTGCTTGGTTTAGTACTCGAATTATATTTAATATTCTTTATATGCTTATATAGTCGTGTGTGTATTTTATCTAAGTGATCATGGTGAATTATTGTTGTGTTTTTAATTGTAAATGTAGATAATTCAAGAATCAATCTGAAGTTTCATTTTCATGGTTTGCTAAAGGATACAATTCGGTAAGTATATTTGTTGGTGCATAATTAACTAATTATAACTTTACCTAACATAATTTATATTCAAGTTTAAGGAGTTTTTAAGGAATCAAAATAATAGTTGCAAACATAACCTCAAAAACAAACATTTTTTATTTGAGTCCTCAAACGCCTTCAACTGCATTTTAAAATAGTAAAAGACAAAATATACGAATTTATGGCAACATATTGTTTTAAAAATATGAAACTAGGAATACCTGTTATTTGGTTTTATTCATAATTCAGTTGTCGTTTGCATTTAGACAAATTACCTATTTGTTTTATTATTTCTACTCAATTTTAATGTTTTAAATTTGTCAAAGTGTATATTGTATCTAATATTATACCTAGTTACAATTGATATTTTATAGGGACTATACAATTTTAAATATATTTAAACAGTTAAATGACTAATATAAAAGATTGTTGTAGGTACCTACCTACCTACCTACAACATTTTAATTTTATATAAACGTTATAATTTTATTTTATTTTAGGAGAAATCGTTGGCTTGATTATATTGGCAGAAGCGAATTGAAAAATGAGCCAGTGAAAAAGAACAATTTGTTTGTGGAGAGCATTTTGAAGAAAATATGTTTGCTAGTTTAGGTGGTTTTATATTGAGAGAAAACGCTGAGCCCACATTATTTAATGAAGGGTATGTAAAGGTAGATAATTAATTTAAAATTCCTAGCTTTAAATTGTTATGGATCACATTTCTAATAATAATACAATAAACTTTTTGGATAAATTAAAATTAACTAAAACATTTTTTAGGTGTTTATTTTGGTGCCAGTACCAGTAGGTACATGAAATGCTGTACACCTTCAAAATACATAGAAGAAAATAAGAAGGTACACAAAGATATTTCTCCTGATTTCAGGTCTCTAAATTTAAGTTCGCTTCATGTAAGTTTTAATTTTATTTATACCCTGGGGTGGTCAAAAAGGAAACTTTAATAAAATTGGGTGGAATTGGATCCAATTCACTGTGATTAAATTTTACCATATGCTATCAAATTTTTTGTATCGAAGTTTGGGGTGAAGATTTTGAGCAACTCCTTATGAATTAAATTTAGGTTTCTGTTCTAAAATAGTTTTTGTAGTTTTATTTTTAATTGTTTTTTCTGTTGAAAATATTTTTTAGTGTTATTTTTAATTTGGTTTATTTCAAAATAAACGTTCTTAATTTGTTGCTAAAAATTACTAAGAATGAATTTATTAAGAAAAATGTTACGTTTTAAGTACTCTTTTTTAAATCAACTGTTGATTTCAGAAATGTAAAAAAAATTATTAGATTAATGGCGTACTTTTTATTGTCTAAAAAGATCAAACTAGATGGCATATGGAAAATACCAAGATACATTTTACGAAAAAACTTCTGGTGAACTGTTTTTTCTGAAACTGTTGAGTTTTTTATATAAGTTTATTAAGAAAATTACTATATTCTATTTTAACGTTTTCTATTTATTCTCAAATTATTAAAGGTCCCTTTGCACCACCCTGTATATTCAGATTTATAATATTAATTTAATTAATCAATAAAAATAATTCAAAAAGTTGATAATAATTAATTTCATTATATTTTTCTTATAGGTAAGTTATCTACAAACATTTTGACCCAGACACTATCAAAATTAAGCTCCTCAGAAAGTCTGGAAATTGAGGATCAAAAGCGAATGAAGGTATTATCAAAACACACTGACGTTTAAAAAGTTTTGTTTTGATTTGAGGGAATCCTTTATCGGCCATGACCTCATCGCCGGGCTCGACTGAATTAATGAAACCAGAATCATTAACAATAAAACCATCTGTAGACCTGCCACCATAACCTTTTGATATAAATGTTATCATTCCTGATGGACTTATTCCTATAAGATATTTTACTGTAAAAGAAGACTTGTAGGAAGAATACATCAATGCTCCACAGTTGGTGGAGTATCAACGCGAATTTCGGTGCAATCAATGATTACTCGACAATTTGGATATTTCTTAAAAGAAGGTGGCATAATTGCTTTAATTGCTTCTCTAGTAGGCCAAAATACTCATGTTTTTATACTCTCAAATAATGTTTCCAAAACATCGTCAAAAATTTTGGAGGCAGTTTTCCCAGAAAAAAATTCCAGTTGGTGCAAAAGTTAAGCAGAGTTTCATTTTCATAGTTTTGCTTTAAGTTAAGTTTTACTTATTATGTTGTTATCTTTTTCTGTTGACATTCATATTACGTTTATGTAGTCTTAAGTTTTGTTCACACATGTATATACAAAATATATTTTTATACGGCATTATTATATAATAAACCAAGTATAAACAAATTTTTCCTTAATATAATCCTTAATTTTTGACAAAATAAAAAAAATCAACACAAAAAGTGCCAAAGTCCTAAATTAATATATTTTTTGGATATAACAAAACTTTTTTTTCTTTTTTAATCATGAGAGTCCAATCCACTTTCTACAAGAAATACAATACAACCCACATTTTGATCATAATATTTTGTGCAATATTTCATAATCAAAAATAAACCTTAAAACCGCAATATCTCAAAATCACCTATTTCAAATAGGCTATTTGTGACTAAGGCACTTTTTGCATTGATCCCTTCAAATACAAAACACCCTGTTATTAAAGTATTTTTAAATTAAATATGTATAAACCATGGTCAAACCATATGTATAAACCATGGTCAAAATTATCCCAATTTTTGGTAATCATTCCCAAAACAGTCCTCTCCGTGTAGCCAAAGTTCTTTGAGGTAATAATTTAATGTAATGGTTGATTTTGTTTTCCACTTAACATTTTTTTATATTAGATACTAGATTATGAACACAAATAATAAAAATATTTTCCAGACGATTTTTACAAAAACATCCATATTCCAAATTGGTATTTACATACACTTTTTAAATTTTAAATTAATATTTTAATTAGCTAGATAATGTATGTGATATCCAAAATAGATATTTTTATGACAAATCATTAAGTTCAAACAGAACAAGTCTATTTTTATAAGTTTTTAAGATATGGTATATGATATTTTTAAATAAAAAATAATTAACAAGCCATTTTTGGACTATGGCCGTTTTTGTAAGAAGCACCTCATTTCTATATTTAGTTCTCCCTTGATAAAAATAATTATTAAAAAAAATCAAAAAAATAAAAGACCACCCTAATATACAAAGTATTTAATAAAATATAAAATAAATTAAGGTAAAAAAAAGCCGGTCCAGTAATGTTTTAAATTTATTTTATAATTCTATAAAGTTTTTAATATCTGTACTAATAATAATAATTTATTATGCAGCTAAACACAATTAATTTAATTTGAAAAAATCAAATAGTTTATTAGGAAATAAATTATACACGGTATGATAAAAATAGAGACTAAACCTAAAATTGTTAATAGGTAGGTATATTTATTTTCAAAGAATATTTATATGTATACGTTAGATTTTTTATGGCTGGATATAGGTATATATAGCACCATATTAATGTAACAATAGAAAAATTATGAATTTTAGAACATTATAATTGGATTTATGGGTAAAACTTTAAATAGTATATATATAGCATTTTAACATGTACAATTTTTAAATTTAACATGTCATGGGGCCCCAAAAAATGGGATGCATAATATTAGCATATTAATATTTTTTTAATCGTTTGAGCAGTAAGGCAAGTTTGATGAAATTTAAGTGCATTGTTGGAAACTTTTTGATTTAAAAATATTTTGGAAACATTGTTAAGGTTAAAAATGTCCCTTCGATAATATCTGACACCTACTAAATTATTAAAGACATACATCAATGTGATTTGTACTATACACAATAATCATTGTTAAGGTTAAAAATGTCCCTTCGATAATATCTGAGACCTACTAAATTATTAAAGACATACATCGATGTGATTTGTACTATACACAATAATCATACCAAACCATTCTACTCCATCATCAATGGTATTTTTGTAAGGCTTTATCTCTTTTTTTAGGAGAGCAAGCATCCTTGCTCATTCTTCCAACAATGTTTCACCTGTTTTATAAAGTTTCTTCTATTTTTCTTTCTAAAATTTAAAATCTGTTACTTAATAATTTTAAACAAATAAAGTACCTAGATTTTTTCCAGCCATATATTTCTAGCATTTTTTTATGTTTAAATAAAGAATTTGTAATTGATGCCTGTTATTTATGACTTTATCACTATCACTTTATCCCTATCAAAAGCTTATTTAATTTGCTCCAAACTCTTTCCTTTTTTAAAACAACAGTTAAGTATAAGTATAAAAAGGTTTAAAGCATAGAAAGTATTGTCTTTTAAACATTTTAGGCTTAGGTTTAACATTTTTAGATTGGATAAATTAATAATTTTTAGAAAAACAAATGCTCAAAAACTTACAATTCTACAAGCTCCAACAACAATTGTCTGTCCCTTTCTGATGCTTCAGGTCCCCTTCTTTATTTATTATCCATCTTTATTATTAAACTTTACTTAAGACAACACTAAAATCAAACTGTCAAGCACATTATAACCTATAACAGCTGTTGTAACGGTTATTACGTCTGACTCATTCAAAAATAAAATCCATGACCGTAATTTAAACATTTGTTTACACTTTTTTTAAATTGGATATTGAGAAATTGTATGAAAGAACTAAAAACAAACATTTATATACTTGTACTGTACCTGAGCTTTTAGAAACCAATGCGGTTAGTTTTAAAATTCGATTTTCCAGCCTTTCTTTTCGACCACTGCCAGTGGGCTGTTTTTTTCGGTAGATCGCAGGAAAAATCACAGAACATAGGGAAAAATTGTGGAATTGTAAGATTCTGACCGCGGATCTTCCAATTTTTTACCTCCTTGAAAATAAAGACTACATACCCAAGCAGCATTTTTGGTTCCAAAAACCATTGCCAAAGTGGTGATAACTTTAAATTAGTTAAGTATACTAAACAGCTACTTTAATTTTTACTTAAAAGTAATTCTAACTTTTAAATAGCAATATTTTGTAACAGAAACTTAATTTTTCCTTAAATTGTTACTATAAAGTAATAAACATTTAAGTAAAACTTGGTTGCCCCCAAGAAGACTTTGCAACTTTAAAAAAGATGTTATAAGTAAAAAAAACTTTCAAGTAAATTTAATTTGTAGCAGTTACTTTCGGTTGCTACCTAAAAATTACATTATAATTATTTTTAGTTTGTAGTCCCTTTGCAAGTTAAAATCTCGAAACTGGAACATGAGTTAAAAACTACAAAGTTAATAACTTAAAAGTTATTATTTTAGTATTTGGAACGTTTATGGTACTAACCAAAACAACCGTAAAGTGGAAAAAAACTTTAAAGTAGCGAAAACTACTTCAAAGGAAAATGCTTCTTATCGGCCATTTTTTACTGTACAGTACCACGTGGTAATGTAAATAATAAATTATTTTAATTGTTTGTAAATGGTTGTTTACTTTTTAATAAATAGAAATATTGTTGGTAATAGACGGTATTAATAATTAAATAAAAAAAATAATAATAAATATTAAGATTTTTTTATTTATAAACATTACTAAATAAATAATTTGTTTATACTTAAATATTGATGAAGCGCATTTATTTTACAAAAACTAAATTCATAAGTTCAACAGTAAAATTTAAAGGGTTTATAAATCTACCTGTCTAATTAAACATTATATTGTTATTCTGGAAGTTATAAACTACCAGTACATATTTAATAAACGACGACATTGAAAAGCCAAGTCCGTAGTGGTTCCATTTAAAAAAGGAGGGATAGTATAATCTAATATAAGTTTGACAAAGACAGTTAATATAGAAGTAAAAACAAATAATAAAAGTAATTATAACGCTCTAGCAACGATATTGGAACGTTCTAGTAACGTAGCAGCTACGTCCCAAATAGTAGCAGGGTTGGTAGCTAGTGACATATTTGCTACCTTTTTGGAACTCAATAATTGTTCCCCACTTTAGTCGTAACGTAGTAATGAAAGAGTAATATAAAGAGACCGGCGACTGTCGCAAAACACTTTGAAGTTTCTTCAATAGTCCCATATACGTAACAAATACTTAAATTGTTGCTTGGGTATTCTTGTCCATTTTGACGGTTCCCCAAGGTTTGCCTTTGACGCTACAAAAAACGATTCTAGGCAAAACGATTGTACTTTTCTTTTAAGCACTTTTTTTCGGTATTAATCGGACTATTATTAGCAAAAAAAACTTAAGTTATTAGTAACTTATTAGCAACAAAAACTTACGTTATTCGACGCACAGAATTTATCCATTTTTTTTTGCGCTCGGATTCCCACGTTTTTTTGGGAAACCGGTAAAAACTTAAACCCGGATTTCCTCTTGATAAGCACCCAACAACACAACAAATCGTTCCACGTTTATTTTTCGCGATATTTTCCGCACACATTTTAAAAAACACTTATTTAAAATAAACGCGTTTGACAATTGATTTTCAAATCGGAACTTAAGTTACGATGATGACGGCCGCTAGTTGGCGACACTAGCGATACTTCTTTAGCCTATAACCTAGCAAAACTTATTAATGTTTGACATTTGACACTAGGAATTGTCGGTAAAACAGTGCGCATTAAGATAGTTTATCTTATTGCGCACTGTTTTACCGACAATTTCATTCGAAGGGTCAAATGTCAAACATTAATAAGTTTCGCCAACTCTTTAGAAACTTAGGACTAACTAAGTTATTTTTTTTTAATACTTTTTTAGCGGTTTTTGCAGCTGTTATCCGCTAAAAAATCCGCTATCCGCTAAAACCATATTTTATCCGTCAAGTCTATTTTTTTCCGCCATATTTGACGGGAAAACCGCCGTGTTGGTAACACTTTGTACCACTTTCATTCGGCCATCTTCCAAATTTTTGTGTGACACAAGTTGTGTCTTTGTCTCGCGGCAAGACTCTCGCCACTTGGCGCTGTTGAGCGCGCAATTTGAAAATTAACGTTTGTAAAGCTAAACAGTTATCGCAAAACTTACTTTAAATCAATTTTTAATATATATTATGATTTATTTTCATATGCTTTTGATTTCAATCAATAATTATTTTTTAAGTTAATTTTAGTTAGACATTTTTATGTCTAAAATTAAGTTAAAAAATCAAATAAAGTAATTTTTACGGACTTTTAATAAAAAATCAAAATTGACTCAAAATTATCGCAAAATCAACGCAAACATAACGCAAATATTGAAATAAAATTTTTATAAAAATTTATTGATAATTACTTTTTATAATTTATTTTTATATGCTTTTGATTTAAATCATTTATGTCTAACTAAAAAAAACTTAAAAAATATTAGTAGGTACGTAAATGTGTGATAACATTTAGATACTTATATGTTTATTTTAGGCCGAAATAAGATCGAATCCTAAGGATCATTCTCTCACCCATGAAGAAAATAGAGCAAAAATTTGTCTTATGTGTTTGCAGAAGAAAAAAAAAATGTATACGATATGTGACAAATTAAAAGAAAAAATAGCTAGCGTGACTACACATACAATCCAGTTGAGTAACAATGTGCTATCATCGGCACTTTGCTGCAACTGCAAGATAAAAGTTCATTGTGCCTCAAAAGAGAACAAGATTCTTCTATTGCCAAATTACGAGGGCTTTACTGGAGAAATGATTAAAACTCGATCTTATGATAATTCAAAACCATGTTTATGTAAATTATGCGAGCTGGCTAGAAGCACCTCTAGCTGGAACTTTGGTACAAACTCTCGTCCACGTAAAGAAGCAGGCATTTTAAAAGAAACTCATTGCAAATCTTGTTTTGCCATAGTACGCAAAGGCAGAGAACACAATTGTACTACTACTACAGCTGTGAAAAATATAGAGAATCAAGTAAATCAGTCTTTTACCCAACAGCAAAAAGAACAGCTGCTTTCTAAACTAATAAAGTACAATAAAATACAGTAACAATGAATAATAAATCTCTATCTCAAATTCACGGAAAACCATTACCCATCTCAGTAAAACATAAAAAAGAAAATACTAATCCAATTAAATGTGATGACATTCTAAAAATTAAAACAAAATTCAATTTAAGTTCTAATGTTACTAGTGGAATTGCAAATTCTCTAAGAATAGTGACCAAAAAAAGAAACTTGATATAACCAAATTTAAAAGAAAGATTAGTTTGTGAAAACCATAAGGTAGATAACTTGTTTGACGCTAAGACTATCGATTTTTCAAAATGTAAGAAACTTGACGAATCAGTTGTTCCGGAAACACTGGTTTTCTGCAACAACCTAGAAGCTTTCATAAGATTTGTCGAACAAGAAAGGGAAGTAAAAAATGTTCAGCTTAAATTTGGAATAGACAGCGGTAGAGGTTTCCTGAAAATTTCTTTATCTGTTCTTAATAAAGACAAGCACCTTTCTGCTTAAAATCATCAAAAGCGTGTAAAATATTGCAATAACGTAGATGTACGATTCAAAGACACAGGAGTTAAAAAAATCCTAATTCTAGGTTTATCTCAGGATACAGTTGCTAAACTTTGGACTTTATTAAGGTTAAATGATAATTTTGTTGGCACTATTGCTACTGACCTGAAATTGGCGAATGTGATATTTGGTCTAAGTCGCATTCAAGCTGTAATCCCTGCACATGGTGTTTTTCACACAAAAATAATCTGGAGTCTTCTGCAACTTTAAGAAGCATAGAAAATTCTTTGAAATATTATAATAGCTGGGTTGCATCTGGGTCCAAAAAAGATGAAGCAAAGAATTATATGAACTGTGTGAATCCTCCTCTTCTTGCAGGAGAAGCCCATGACGCTCTATTTTTAGACGTATATCCCCCTCCAGAATTACATTTATTGCTGGGCGTTGTTAATACTCTCGTGAAACATATGATGCTAAATTTCTCAGAGGATGCAGAAAAATGGATTAAAGCTTGTAATGTTCAGAGAGATCTAACTCACAGAGGCCCTTCATTCAAAGACAATTCATGCAACAATCTTCTAAAAAAAATTGATATTTTAAGATCATTATGCTGCATGGGCTGTCTTAAGGTAGTTGTCGTGCTGTAAGCATTCCATCAGAAAATTTTAAATTTTTGTATACATATTAAGGACATGACAATACAATTATCCTTAAAATTTGAAGTCGATTGACCGTCTATAACCCGAGATAAATTCAATTATAAATTGGATAATTAACATGGATTGTATACGCTTTCTGTAGTTCTGTACCAGTTTATTAGTTATACAAAAAAAACTAACTGTCAGAAGCTTTCAAAAAACTAATAGTCCTTTAATATATTTTTGCTGAGTTTAAAAAAAAAATAATTAAAATTTTTTGACCGTCCAATTGTTTATAAATAAACGTTTAAATTTCAACAATTTGTAAAAAGTATACATCACTAGTGTCAGATAAAAACAACTTGGCAACGCTGTACGCGAGTATAGATATTATTTTCGCAGTAAATTCAAACACTGATTCAGTCTCCAATATATCTATTGGTTGAGCATAAGCGACGTTGCCGGATTAAAACTTATGAAAATATTTGAAAGTATTACGTAAAGGTAACGTCTCCAGGGTACAGTCTTGCGAATAAATTATGAATCACTTAGCTACAAGCTCGTATACTTTTACGGTGCGTATAATCAAAAATTTTTTGACAATATTGTACCACGACAACTACCTTAAACATGTACACACATTCACATGTTTTGGAAAAGTTGTCGATTGCTGTTTTGGCGAAAGCCTTGAGCAAGAATATGTAAAAGGTATTTCAGAATTTAAAAGAACGTATATGGCGCTGAATATTCCAGTAACTGCGAAAGTACATGCAGTCTTTTTTCATGTCCAGCAATTTTGTGAAAAAAGAAAATCTGGTTTGGGACTTTATAGTGAGCAAGCTGTGGAATCTCTTCACCATGATTTTGCTCAGATTTGGTCTAAATATAAAGTTGGCAGAAATAATAAACTTTACGCAAACAGACTTTTGAAAGCTGTCCGGGAATATAACAGCAATCACATATAACTAATCTAGTATTAATTTTTATTGTTTTATGGTTTGTTTGTATTTAAACAGTTTGCTTAAATATTAAATATTAGAAAAGTTTACTTTTGCATTTGTATTTTTGTTACATCTAACAAAGAACCCATATTATTCCCAATAGTTTGCTTATATGTTCACCTTTTTGGATTTTTATTAAAAACGGCTTTAAGGATTATTTAATTTTTTTGTTTACTATTTAGTTTAGGCCTATAAAACATATTAAAGCAAGAAAAAGGTTAGGTGCTCGAATTTTGATTTAAAAGTGGTTCAGGCGTACCGTGAGCAACTTCGTAAGCAATACGCAATTATTTACCGAGGTAATTCCGAAAACTTCCATTAATAGTGACCGTGTTTTGTTTGTGTTTTAGTTTGTTTCGTGCCATTTGCATTTATTAAAATGCGGTGTGGCTTATTTGGATGCAAAAAAAACCCTTTAAATAAAAACACGGGCTGGATGCTCCCGTGGACGAGTTTTGGTTCGTGCCGCGCATGACGTCACTTGATGAGTAGTTGCCGTGCGAATACACGAATAATAGTAATATTATCAAATAAAATAGAGAAATATGGACATACTGCGTTTTTATTAAACTTAATATTAAAGAAAGTGTTATAATATGGATAATAGATTCTTTCAGTCCTTGATAACATTTAGGAGTGTAGTTTAAGAGTTGGTGTTTTAAATTAAACTTTCCAGAAAATGTTTAGAGGAAATAGAAGCGGTCTTACACTGTTTAAAATATCTACGGTCTAAAGAGTAATCCTAAAATGGTGTCAAAATCCAACACCAAGTGGTGTTAATATAACACCATGAATTAGGGTTGAAAATGAACACCAAAACGGTGTTTATCTAAAAATATTTGAGAAGTGCACCTACCCAGAAAAAAAGGAATAGTTCATTTAACCCAGTTGACCCATAAGTATTTATATTTTTGTGGATCACGTGATGTTCTTAAATCTCGCCTCTGTTGACTTACATGAAGAATATATAAACTAGTCCTTTGCTTTGGTGTGACACTACAAGTTGTTCGATACTAAAGAGACCTTAAATAGGTGGAAACAGCTGTCAATACTTGAAGTATTTTAAGTTAGTGGAACGCACTAAAAACATTATCTCTAGCGAGTTGAAGGTTTCATTTTCTGGAATAATACCACTGGTAATATACTAGTAATGCGTCAAGGAACTTCCTGTTTCCTTTTTTTTTTCCTTTTTTCTGTGTAGTATGTTAATTTGACCACAAACACATAATACTTAACACTGAAAAGGAGTTCAATTTACACCAGGTAAAATTTATTTTAATACTGTGTGAAAGTTAAATTAACACCATTTTAGTATTTGAATTTACACCGCCAACGAACCTTATTTAACACCATTTTAGTATTTGAATTGACACCGGACCAACGAACCTTATTTAACACCATTTTGGTTTGTATCGATATAGACCACGTATGGTTAGTGTTGTAAAAAAAACGTTTTTTTTCAGTTGAAAAAAAACACGTGAAAAAAAACATGTTTTTTTTCACTGAAAAAAAACAAAAGTTGTTTTTTTTCATTCTCACCCACGTATGGTAAAAGGGCGCCTCGCTGTCGGCAATGCTGACTTAGCATATCGTATAGTCTATACGGTATTATAATAGAAGAGTTAAGACCTGCGGCTTTATAGGTTGATGCATAGTTGGTAGAAATGCGGAAAAGAAAAGGCTCAGGGCGAAAGCCCACAACGTTAAACAATTTGTTTAAGAATATTACTAATGGTAAGTTAGAAACTATAATTAGTATTTAATAATCTTCTAGTGACAGAATGTGCCAAAAATTCTTTCCTCAGCAGTGACATTTCGAAAATCCTGTCACTTAATATAATTTGAGTATTTTTGACCATTTCTTTGAAAAAAAACATTTTTTTTGAAAAAAATCAAGGACCTCTGTTTTTTTTCAAAAAAAAACATTTTTTTTTGAAAAAAAACAAGAGTGTTTTTTTTCAGTGACAACACTACGTATGGTGTTAATTTGGTGTTAAATTGGTCATGAAATTTTGAACAGTGTAACGTTAATAGTGTCTATTCTTTTTATGGCATTTAACCACTGTTTGCAAAAATCAAAGTTTTTCGGAAATCGATGAAATTTGTTTTTATTTAAAGGGTTTTTCTTGGACTGGTTGTCCAAATTGCATACAAATATGCCACACCGCATTTTAATAAATGCAAATGGCACGACACAAACTAAAATACAAACAAAACAAGTTAACGCAACACAAAAACAATAATAAACAAACAGAACAGGTTAACACAACGCAATAACAATAATTTGAACACTGAAAAGTAATTCGAAGTGACGTATTTAAGCCCCGCCCAACATCCGCACATACACTTAAGGTGTATGTAGCAATTGTACCTTTTCATAACAACAAACGGTCATGCGCGGTACAAACGGTCATCAATTATATTTGGACACGTCCACAAGACAGTGCTGCCAGACCTACCGTTTAAACGGTAGATCTACCGTTTTCTCCGATGAAATACCGCTCTACCGCTTAGCCACTGCATTCTACCGTCTTTTCCTTGTAATTTTTTGAAAATCGTACAATGTATAGACTAACTAAATTTAAAAATTAGCATGGACAATTTATCCGTAATACGTCTATTAAAAAGAAAACTGTATACAGTTATAACTTCTAGTTCGGAACGTACACTAGTACGACTTCCGCTGCAAAACTCGTAGTGTCAACAGGTGCGACTCAAACATACAAGCACCTAAAGCTAAATCATAGCATATTCATTAAAATATATGTGCATCCCGGTGTATACTGCACTATAGAGATCTGGTACGTACTTTTAAACGTTTTTTATCAAGCGATTGCTATTATATTGACGGGTTATTCCTCCATTTCAATATGACTGACGAGACACATGGGATGACCGGTATGACCGGTGGGGATCCAACAAAAACGGTTATACCAACCATGAGCCCAGCCAAGCCTAACAATGACAATAATATTGTGGACGCTGCTAATTTTTTAAGTAAAGATAAGGTTAAGCTACGAAATAATTTCACATCTCTTGACAAAGGGCCGTACCCGGTAATTTTAGAGGGAACAGAAAAAACAGGGAATGTGGGAAAATACGCACACATATCAATGGCAAAAATGCTTCATAAAAATAAAATTATAAACTTTTCTAAATTAAAAAATAAGGGTAAAAACAAAATGGCTGTAGAGTTTGTAAACTACAAAGACGCTAATAATTTTTTAGATAATAAGGAGCTAAAGGAGAGAGGTTACAACACCTCTATCCCGATCAACGCGATCTCATGCAGGGGCATTATCAGAAACATAGACCCAGAACTATCGGTGGATGAAGTAATCGACAATTCCAACTCTGATGTGAGGATTGTGGACGCAAGGCGACTAAATAGGAAGGTAATCTCAGAAACCACGGACGAGCAGGGTAAGACAAAAACACTCATATCATTTATACCTACAGGTACCTTACTTTTAACCTTTGAAGGCACTATAATGCCTAGAAATATTTATGTTTACAACTTCCCAGTAAAAGTCACAGTTTACGTAGCACCTGTGACGCAATGCTTCCAGTGTTTGCTGTATGGGCACTTAAAAAAAAACTGCAGAGGCAAGGAGAAATGCCATACCTGCGCCAAAAATAAAGACACATGTCTTGAAAATGACAACTGCGTGACTAATTGCCTCCATTGTAAAGGAGATCATAAGTCCACCAACAAATCTTGCCCAGAATACGGTAGACAACAAGCCATCAAACGCATGATGGCTTTTGACAATTTATCGTACTTTGAAGCCCATCAGGCACTATCCAAACCCCAATACAACCCCCAGCCCAATGACTTCCCAGATACACTAAAGAAAAATAAAGACAATTTAATTAGAATAGGCCAAAGACACACTGTCAACAATGAAAATAGGGGTCCAAAACGACAATACTCGCACACGATCTCCCCTGTGAAAAGAAGCAGACATACAATACCACCAGGATACGACAAAAAAGCGCACGAGGAGTGCCTCATTAGGTACATACCCTCTGCCACCCCTATGACATCAACACAGGGGACAAGCCCCAACTCCAATCAAAGTTCCCAGAAAGGCGACCATGATGGAGCCATAGAGCTAAATAATGACATGGAGACCAACCTTTACACAGACTTTGACAAGTTTGAAACATCGCTTAACCTATTCCAAAAATTCTCAGATCAATATAAAACTAAATTCATTAAAGTAATCAATAACCTTAAAACAAACGAGGCAAGCTTAGATATGGACCAAGATTCAGAAAATGAACAATCTATCGATCAACTCAAAAACTAAATCAATGGCTCATAAACTAGTAATCCTCCAATGGAACATTAGGAGTTTTAATGCCAATAGGTCAAATCTAATCTTGCTAATTAGGGAACACAACCCTGATACTATACTCCTTAATGAAACATGGCTCCTCCCAGATCAAAAAGTGCATATTCCAGGATATGAAATGATCCGAAATGATCGTCATGACGGATATGCGGGCATAAGCACTTTAATCAAAAAAGATATAGCTTTCACAGTCACTAATATCTTACCAGAAACTGATCAAGAAAAGGTCAGCTGTATATCGGTTAAAATACACAATATGAACCTCCTAAATATATATGTAAATCCTACACACAAACTATCCAGGGAGTTCCTCAACAGCCTCACTAATGAGCTGGAGGGAGCCATTTTTATTTTGGGGGACCTTAATTCTCACCATCCTGCTTGGGGTAGTAATAACTTCAATCAGAATGGTAGGGTAATTTTTGATTTCATAAATGATAACTATTTGGTAGTCATGAACGACGGGTCCTCAACCAGATTTACAAAACCGGGGAACAACCCTAGCCCTGTAGACCTTACGTTAATATCAGCATCTGAGAGCCCATATGCGCAATGGAGCAAAATTTTGGACAATGGGTCAAGCGATCATTTCCCCACTATCCTGACATACTCCACAAACAACCAAATAAACAATATATTTAACAACAAAACAACCAGAAATTATAGAAAAGCAGACTGGGAGGGGTATAAAAATAACATCCATGAGGAGTTCGAAAAGCACCGTGAGCCACACATATCATATGATTGGTTCGAGAACATCATTCAAACTGCGGCGGACATCCACATCCCAAAAAAACAAAACAAAAAAGACAGAAAACCGGGACTGCCATGGTGGGATCAGGAGTGTACACAATTAATTCAAACTAGGAAAATCGCCATTAAAAACTTCATACAAAACTCTAATATAGAGAATTTCATTGAAGTAAAAAGAATAATTGCATTAACTAAACGTGAACTAAATAAAATTAAAAGAAATAAATTTAGAAAATTTTGCGCCACCCTCAATAGAGAAACAGACACCTCCTATGTATGGAATATTTTAAAAAAATTCTCAAATGCCCCCAAATCTTCAAATAATGCAATTCCTGATACTGTCATGGCACTCCGGATTCTGTCCAATATAGGACACATTAACCTTAACCCAGACTTCAATATCACACTAACACAAGAAAGTCCTACTAGGGTCACGATTAACGAACTCAAAATGATACTTCATAATAAAAAGAAAGACACAGCGCCCGGCATAGATGAGATATCCTTTTCTATGATTAAAAACCTCCCTGAAATCGCGCTCTCAAACCTGGTCAATATATATAATAAATGCATCTCAGAACAAAAAGTACCAGACAAATGGCTTCACCTCATAGTCCTACCTATACTAAAACGCAATAAAGCAGCGGATAACTATAACAATTACAGACCTATAATCCTCACCCCTGTACCCCTAAGACTCCTGGAAGGACTTATTAAAAACAAAATAGAGTGGTTCTTGGAAAACAAAATAACGTTTAGTCCCTTGCAAACCGGCTTCAGAAAAAATATGGGAACGCTTAATAATACGGCCTACCTTACAGCACAAATCCAATTAGCTTTCGCCAAAAAACAAACAACCTTAGCGGTCCTGTTGGACATTAAGGCCGCCTATGACAACGTCGATCCAGCAATTCTATACAATTATTGCAAGGAGCTTGACATCCCATTACACTACTGCAACCTAATCTACAACATTATAACCAATAGAATTATATCGGTAAGGGACAAACAGGGAAATATCAATGGGAGGGAACCTATCAATTATGGACTGGGGCAAGGTTCACCCTTAAGCCCTCTTTTGTTTAACATTTATTTGAAATCCATCTTTGAGTGCGTGGAAGGGGATGTCAAGCTCCTGGCATTTGCGGATGACCTTTTGGTTTTAGTCAGGGGAAGTGATATCAGGATAATGACCAATAAGATAAATAGGGCACTAGATAACATACACAACTGGCTTGTCAGACATAAATTAACACTATCAACCGAAAAGTGTGAAGCAATCTGGTTCTCGAGGGGACCCAAAAGAATAATACCCCCCGCAATAAAGATAAACAACATAAATATCACGATCAAAAACAAAGTAAGGTACCTGGGAGTGATTTTTGATGCCCACCTTAAGTGGAACCACCATATCAACCAGGCAGTCAATAAAGCCCAAAATGGATGCAATCTTCTCCGAGCCTTTGCCAGAGTGTCGTGGGGGGCGGACCCAGTCACACTGCATATGGCGTATAACGGCCTTGTTAAGTCCCATCTTGATTTCGGCAGTTTTTTAATATCTAATGCAAGCAAAACACAACTATGTAAACTTGATAAAGTTCAATACCAGGCACTAAGAACTATCACGGGATGTATGAGGTCTACCCCCACTAACGCACTACTGGCGGAGTGCTCGGAGTTGCCGTTGTCATACCGGAGAAAATGGTTAGCATCCAAATTTACCATTAAATTGGCTGGCTACATTTCACATCCCCTGCTCGATACCCTGGATAGAATAAGCCGTGTAATATCTGGCAATCCTCACATCAGCAAATCATGGTGCCTGGCGGAGGCCTACCAAGAGGTCAAAGTGTTTTTCAAACATATACACCGCAGCGATCTCCTGCCGTGCTTTGAATACGGTTTGGAGGTGCAGACAAACAAAATGCCAATCCTAAACCTGGGGCTTGTCAAGGGCCAACTAAACGCAGACGCAGATTTCAATGGTAAAATTGATAATTTGAGACAAACTCATTGTGTAGTATATACTGATGCATCAAAGACCAAGCACAGAGCGGGTTTTGGGGTATTTAGTTCAGACTTAAATATAAGATTTGCGGCCAGGCTACCGGACTGTATTCAAATTTGCACGGCGGAGATCGCTGCGGTGAAAAAAGCGGTGGAGGAGGTGGGGCTGAGGGGGGAGAGCAGATGCGTTATTCTGTCCGACTCTCTCAGTGCTATTTCCAAACTAACTAATTATAATTACCATGCCAAATGCGACGCCTTCAGCTTGGCTACCAAGAAACTTTTGTTGGATAAGGCTGGGTTCAGGTTGGCCTGGATCCCAGGGCATAATGGAATCAAGGGTAACGAAACCGTAGATCAAATCGCTAAACTAGGGGCAACCCTCGTTAACCCAGTAGAAACTAAAATGGGGACTTATGAGTTCATACCCACAATTAAACGGGATATTAAAAGAAAGTGGGATGCGGAATGGAGAGAAATATCTAGGTCAAAGGGTAAATTTTACGCAAAGGTACAAGCCGGGTTCCCAGAGGTACCAATTTTTAAAAAAATCAATCTTACTAACCGTAGACATTTAACTGCTATAATAAGAATGCGAACTGGTCACTGCCAATCCTTTTCCCACCTATTCAAGGTAGGGGTAAGAGACGACCCTTTTTGTGAATGTGGGCAATATGGGGACTTAGACCACATATTCCTGGAATGCCCAATTAACGGGGGGGAAAACCCAGATCTCTATTTGCAGCTACACAAAGCGGGAATTGAAAGGCCCTTTAATATGGCCACAGTCTTACAAAAGACCAATAAAGTAATCATCGACATAATTTTAAGATTTATAAACCTAAATAAAATCGCGATTTAGTTTGCAGCGGAAGTCATTAATGTTAAAAAAAAAATAAAAAAAAATAATAATAAATAAAATAAAAATAGTAAAACAAAAGCTCAATTTAAAAAATAAAAAAAAAAAAAAAAATAAAAAATATAAAAGTAACAACAAATATCAACACTTAACGATCGATCTAATAGAAGGGAGCGGCAATAGGATCTCCTAGACTCGCCCCTCCCCAGCTACAAACAAAGACGTCAGCTGGCCAAATCCCGGAAGGGAAAAGCCAAAAAGAATAAAGAAGAAGAAGAAGAAGAACGTACACTAGTAAAATTATATCTTCCTAGATGGCGCGTTACTGTGGGCTGTGCGATTGGGACTTTTTACCGCTTTACAGATTACACATTTCTCCTCTTTTAACGATAGATTGGATTTTAACATTCATAAAATATAATTATAGCAGTGCTCAAGCGTATGGAGTTTTTGTGTGTTCTTGATAGTTTTTTTTAGGACATAATTTAAAATGAGGTATGAATATTTTCAGTTTTATAAGCTATAACTTTACTACTGCTTTTATATAAGTCCAACATCTAGTTCAGACGAAGCAACTGACAGAGAAAGTACAAGTACGACTCGCCTGCTGAAAAGAAAAATAAAATACTTAAATGATTTTTGTATTTTATGTGTTTTATTTCTTGAAATTTATTACGCTATTCTTTTCGAATTCTGATAAAAATTTGAGTTTTGAACAATCTACCGCTTTCTACCGTTTTTTAGTGGTACCATCTACCGCTTAAGGAAAAAACCATCTGGCAGCACTGCCTCAAGATCACATTGTAGTACTTACTTCCTTTCTCACTGAAACAGTTTGTTCAAAAAAATTGTTATTTGTGCCTTTTGGAGACATTTGTTTTACTTTTTTAAAGATTCCTAGTCTAAATAACAGGCCCACCCTAGGCCCCCCCCGGGTCAGATGGCTAGTTACGCCAATGTTGAGTCCTATTTTTGGCACTTTGGGCCTAAAACGGCCTAAAATGTAGGTTTTTATTGCCTATTTATGTGTTCTAATTTCCAATTTTTAACGGCCTAAAATCCTATTTTAGGCGGTTGAGGCCTATTTTTGGCACTTTAGGCCTAAAACAGCCTAAAATGTAGGTTTTTATTGCCTATTTAAGTCTCCTAATTTCCAATTTTTAACGGCCTAAAATCCGGTCTTTGGTGATTATTGTTGAACAGTTTGTTTATTTATGCTTTTTTAGTTTATTATACTTTTGTTAGAATTATTTTGTGTTCTCCAGTTTTTTTTACGACAACAAAATGGTTTAGTTTGATATTTAATGGTTTAATTTAATTTAATAAGTGTAACTTCGCTTCTGAAGATGCCAAAATCGTTGGCGAAAAGTAGGTACTTTGTGTTTTGTTTTGGTGTTGGGGAATATTTTTATTATTTGTTTAACAAATCATCAAAGTTGACCTTTTTCAAGTATCAGCATGTTTAATTTAATATTTATAACAAGAAATTAGAATAACTTAAATTTATTTAAAAAAAGAATCAGCATCAAAAGGCCAAAACTATGCTTAATTGGATTAATAAAAGAAAAAAGACATAAAAAGTAAAGAAAAAAAAACATTTTAAAAACAGTGAAAAAAAAACAAAAAAAACAAGAAAACAGATATTTTTCACGTTACATCTCTATATATATGTATATAGGTAAATTAAGGACATTTCAAAATTGTTATCTTGTTAAAATAACTATTATTGTCATTTGATTTTTTAAACATTTTATAGGTATAGCTTTACTATACATTTCGGTTTTGCACCACTTGTATTGTTACTCATTTTAACAATATTTACTAAAATTATTATGTAGATATAAAAACAAATATGTTTTGAAAGTTTCACGTGTTTTATTTACTTTTGACAATTGTTTCGTCACACAGTGACTTCTTCAGAATGTATTTATAACTTATTATTAAGTGAGTTTATATAACACAATGTTTTATGGTACAAAAATTTTTGGGTCTACCTCACAGACAAAATAGACTTGCCCTGTTCAGTATCGCTAACATGAAACCAGCGTGCCATAAATCGGGGAAGGGGGGCAAGGGAATGTATACATTATATTATATATTATATAAGAGAAGATATGTATTCTGCCAGGCCCGTATTAAATAATTTCGTACGAGCGGTATCTAATTTAAAATATTCCTAGTGGATTATCAAAGAAATTCATCTAGTTTTACGCTCCAGAATGAACGAAGTACGACTCTGTGCACAGGAGAGAACAATACAACATCTGTGTGCGCACGCAAGGTATTGACATGCAAAATTAATAAAATCGCTTAAAATTTATCTCGTAATTACTACTTACTGGAAAAAGGAAATTGGTTGAAATTGGCTGGAACTAGTTTCACTACGACTAGGACACACTTTGACAACACATTTACCCATAATGTTCAAAGAATTTTACATAAATAATATATCCTCACAGGTCAACTGCTCAAATATGAATGATGCGAACTGGAAAACAGGCACCCGTTCAGGCACCCGCCCGGCCGTATCATTTTCTCCCTAAGGCAAGTCTATTTTGTCTGTGGTCTACCTGAATAATATTTGCTTAATACATTGAAAGAGAGTAATAATGGAAAAACCTAATTTATTGTAGTACAGTATATTCCTATTGTATGAATTTAATAGAGGTGAATTATTGGTTTCGATTTGATCATTTAATACAATATCAGTTTGTTTCTTTAATTTATTGATTTCCAGTGATTCTAGTTAATTTAATTTTAAGCCTTTACTTTCTACATGTAAAATTTTAAAATTATGATTAAAAGTATGGTTTTCTTGAATTAAGTGGTTGGCGTAAGCTGAATCTATTTTATTATTATTAAACGATCTCCTATGTTCGTTGATTCTAGTTTTAAAATTCCGACCTGTTTGTCCTATATAGGTTTTGGGGCAATCAGAACATGTTAATTGGTAAACTCCTGACTTCTTATGTTTGTTAGATTTATCTTTATTATTTTTAATTAAAATACCTTAGTTATTGTTAGTTTTAAAAGCGAGTTCGCTGTTGATTTTTTTAAACAAGGTGAAAACATGTCTCATGTTATAACCTAGGAATGTAAAAATATTGTACGTATTAGTATGGGTTTTTTGTATTGGAAATATTTGATTAATGGCAATTTTTTGTTTTTTGTTTTTTAAAATTTCATTGATTATTTGTGCTGGATATCCATTATTGACGGCTATTTGCTTAATTAAATTTAATTTATGATCGAAATCTGTTTTTGACAGTGGTACATTTAAAAGTCTTAGAATCATTGAATTAAAGGCTGCTCTTTTTTAAGGCCAAGGGTGTGAGGATGAATTATGAATAACTATGTCTGTGTAACTAGGTTTATGAAATATTTTGAATGTATGATAGCCATAACTTTTTTGTATAGTAAGATCAAGGAAATTAATTTTATTGTTTTGTTCTTCTTCCATTGTGAATTATATGTTTGGGTGAATGTCATTTATAAAATTTAGAAAACTATTTAGTTGTCGTTTTGTACCCGTGAAGCAGGTTAGGATATCGTCAACGTATCTGTACCAATATAAAAAAAATTTGTAATGTGGGTTTTTGTGGATAATTAGTTCTAACTGATTGACAAAGATATCTGCAAGTAGTGGACTAAGTGGGTTACCCATGATTAAACCATTGTGGCTAGTATATATTTTATTTTCAAATTGAAAATAATTTTGTTTTATGCAAATTTCTAAGGTATTTAAAATGTAATTTTTGATAACCGGATTAATTTTATTTCGATCAAGTAATTTTTGAATTATATTGTATGTTTCACGTGGTGGTACACTAGGGAATAAATTTGTGAAGTCAAAGGAAATTAATTTAGCATTGTTAGGTAATGGAATATCTTTGATGTTGTTAATTAACTCATATGAATTTTTGATATTAAACTTCGGTTTAAAATTGCAATATGTAGTTATTAAATTGATAAGTTTTTTCGAGATTTTAGTTGTTTACGAAATAAAAATCGGGGTAGAAAGAAAATCCACCAGAGCGCTGAATTTAAAAATTAAATTACAAAATTTCCATTTAACAACCGTTAATAATGAAAAAATGATAAAAATTAAATTCTTTTGTTTAGGTATTTGCCTTAACAAAACAGCCTACTTAGCCTTAAGGATAATGCGGCCCTGACGGTGATGGGTCTTAAGGTATCGATAGTAGGGATATTTACCTTCAATATACTTACATGCATTTTTGATGTTCCAATTGCATTATTTGAATAATTTAGCACCACGTTCATTACATCATATAATTCAACAACATTTAAGTTATATAATTTTGGAACTTCAATCAAATTATTGTTGCTCAAATCTAAATTTATTAATTGGCTGGATAAAAACTCCAATTGAATCGCACCCGAAATAGAGTTATTTGCTATTTGCACTGTTTTTAACGAAATACACTCAAAAAATGCTTTGGGGTCAATCAATTTTATATGATTATTATTTAAATTAATAGACTCTAATGTATTTAATTTACGAAATATATGCATATTTAATTTTTCGAGTTTATTATTTTGGAGTTGAAGGGTTTTTAATACAAAGAAATTACCAAACAAATTATCGTCCAGAAATTTAATACAATTTTGTGATAAATCTAAATGCTCTAACATATACATTTCTATAGGAAATGAAGTAAAATTTACAATTTTAGTTTTTCTCAAATTAAATTGCTTGATATAACCTCTTCCTATTATTTTAAATATTAAATCGTTAAACATGTTCCTGAACTCTTCAAAATTAAACGTTGTTTGGTTTTTTAAATAGTCTTGAAACAATGCACCACTAACTGGATCCATAATTTCTGTCTGGTATTTTAACTGTTGACAATCCGTATACTTGATTTTATAATGAACTTCAAATTTTACATCACAAAATTTTAATTTATAGATTGCTAGGCAATAAGGAATGCCATACACTTCCTTACGAATACATTCAAAACTCATAGAACACTGTTTTAAATGAACGCTAACAAAACAACACAAAAACACCAAGAATATCTTTGACCAAAGCATTTTTACAATCTTACAAATCGAAGAAACATGTATTTGTAAAATAAATTTATCAAATCAAAAATGTGTGTCCTATCGCGTTTCCTGCCAAAATGATAACATATTTAAATTTGAAAAAAATATTTAACGGTACTAACTGCTATAACTAATAATTAAAATTAAAATTATAGTATAGTTATAATGTTATATACAATATGCAATATCGGCCGTATGTTGTTTTATACTTTTTATAATACCTTTTAATATCTAAAAAAAACGTAAATTTGAAATTTGGCAGTGTCAATTTGTATGTCATGATCAAATTTAAAAAACGTCAAGCTATCAGAACCAATGCTTTTATCACAAGCGTCTAGCGCCAGGGCCGGCTACTTTTCGCAGACATTTAATTTAGGGTTTATTATAATAATCTAAGTAAAGAATTACTTCTTGCGAAGCTATGAAACCAACCCAAACTCAACAACCCGACCCAACCGACCCCGCCCCATTGGCCCCCCCCGCCCAATTTTTCAACAACATATAATTACATATTACATATTAGCTTTGTTCGCGGAGCCCATCCATGACTAGTTCCGTATCTGTATAGGATAAATAATCACGAACCATGGTACGCATGCGCGATTCGGATCCGATCAAGAATTAACAAATCTCCGCGAACGCGTTTCTAACCGCAACCATCAGTCAGCTGTTTTGTGACAAAACTTTTGTTTTTGTTTTGTTTATAACTTCAATTAAATCTAAACTTTTTTCTAAATCTTCATCACTGGATGATAGATGATCACTCATCTATAAAATTAGCAAGGAAATGAACAATGCAAGTAAAATATAAGTATTTCAACTTACGTTTTCGTTTAACAATTTAATTAAAAACAATATATTATTTTTAATTAAATATATAGAACATATAACCTAAAATAAACTTTAAACAATAATGAACAATACGCATGTCTGACAGCTAGTACATGCTAAAATCCTCGGATCGTTTTGACTTGTCAGTAATTAGTTCGAAACTGGTCCCGAAGGCTCCGCGAACGAGTGATCAAATGTCAAATGTTGCCGATTTTTACACCGCGAACGCTAAAATTGCCAGTGCGCATGCGCAGTTGTCGCGGATTGATCACGGATGAGCTCCGCGAACAAAGCTATTATATAACTGTAGAAAAATGATTAGGAAAGGTAAATAATTTAAAATATTAATGTAAAATTAAATATTAATCCTTTTCGCTATATAAATAAAAATAAAAAAAAAGTTGTAGGCGCTAAGAATCGAACCTGGTATCTCTCGCATACAAAGCGGGCGCTCTTCCATCGGAGCTACCGAGCTTATTGAATAATTCCTATTGTTTTGTAAATAATACCAGTTTACAGTGTGTGACGGGTGAAGCATGTCTGCGAAAAGTAGCCGGCTCTGGAACTATAGACGCTAATCTTTTATCAAGAAAACTGGGCTTTGATAGCTATTGGTAACGGTTGTTTATTTGTAAAATTCGTTAAAAAAACGTGATGGACATTCAAGAAGATACCAAAAAATATTCGTGCAAATTTATTGCCAGAAAATATCAAGGATCGCTACGAAAAAGGATCACTTTAAATTTGGTTCAGCAGAAAAAATGTGGAAACAATAACCGAAGATGTTTTACTCTGCATGTGTCAGCTTTCAAAAAGTTAGACTTTATGGACAAAACTTTTGATGATAAAAACTTGTGGAATCTTCGGACAGTAAATTTTTACTAGAGAAAATCGTAGTATTTTTTGAAATTTTTGGAGCTTGCCGCCGAATAGTGTGGGCGAAATATCAAGGAGTACTCAGATTTACTTGAAAATCTGTACACAGAGAAAAAGCTTTTATATTTTGAATGGGTTAACCATTAAACCAATGTTGTACTGTATTTGCAATTCATGAATTACAGCTATGATCAAATGAATGATTGTCTTACTTTTTTTTTGTGCAGACCTGCTTAAAATTAGTTCAAACAAAAGAAGTCATTGAATTAAATTGTGATTCTATTAAATCCGTATTAAAACTTAAGAAATTGTTGAATTAAATTGTTATTTAATTGAAGCCGCAATGAATCTTAATGAAAAACTATCATTGGCATAAATAAAGTTATTGTTTCTAATAAATGGCTACCGTAAACACGGGTGGCTTTGGCTCACTTTCAAACTTCAGCTTAAAATTGTTGTGGTTTTAACAATCATATTCATTAAATTTTGTATACCAAAATTTGAGTCTTGAGTTGCTCTTTCATAATAACTATGTTATAATAATACATAGGGCTGAGTTTCAAAAATAAACATTAAAAACTGGGTGTGCAAAGTTACCCCCTGGTTGCGGGTTACTTTGTCTCAAAGTGTTTTTTCATATTTTATATCACGAGAACTATGAATTTAATCGGTTAAACTAGGCTCAGTAGTTTTGTGTTTGGTTTTTCTTGGAAAATGTTGAATGCAAAATAATTTAATAAAATCACGAGACCGCGTAGCGGTCGAGGGGTTTTATTTTTAATTATTTTGCATGAAACTATTTTCCAAAAAGAAAAATCAAATAAAAAACTTACTGAGCATAGTTTGACAGATTAAATTTATAGGTTGAGTGATATACGTCTAGATTATTTCTCGAATTAAAGGAAACTATTTGACCATTCATAAAATCTGACGTATGTGTCAAAGTTTATAAATATTTTTTTAAAGAAAATTCCATTAATTTAAAGTGACCAGATTCTGTCAAAAAATAGAGGGACATTTTGTATGAATTTACCTTAATTACAAAATTGACACAATAATACAATGCAAATTGTAAATTTGACGTTACTTAATTATTGTTGCTTGTGTCATTTTTGTAATTAAGGTTAATTTACACAAAATGTCCCGTTATTTTTTGACAGAATCTGGTCACTTTACATTAATTTAAGGTATGTTATAAGTAATAATTGATATTTCGTAAACTAGATAACTTATTTTTTATTGTTTTTTAAAAAATGTTTGTTAAAACTTGTAAATAACACCATAAAATCGTAAACAAAAATCCAATATGGAGGCTAAAATTTAATCGCTGTTAAATAGTTCTAGTGATTTAATCGCTTATTTAAACGAAATTTATTCGAAAATTCAAGGCTTTTGATTGGTTCATATTATATCAAGGGAAATAATCAGTATAAAATAAATGTAATATTATATTTTATTTTTATTAGACACGTGTTAGCAGCGACATATGTCTATTGCAAGGAGTTACCAATAAAAAAAAATAAAAAATCGACCTGTAGTTAACCAAGGATCATCATTCCAATGGATTGCGCATAATATAGAAATTGTAACGCGTGTATTTCTAAGAGTTTTGCACTGATACGATATATACAATTTTGAAGTGTAATCCCATTTCTTTCTTTAAAACACTGATTTTCCTGTAATATAAACTCAATAGAATCGCTCATTTGACAGGTTTAGACCAACAAATTATAAATGTTAATTTTATCGAGCGCGAAAAGATTTTTCATAAATGGGTTAAAGTCACCCGCGGGGTGCAAAGTCACCCGTATTTACGGTACATTAAATGCAATCAAAGCTCTATTTCCTTTAAATATTCTTGTGCAAATATTAGTTGTATAATATCTACATTAATATGAAATTTAAATAAAATTAATTCTGGAAACTGCTTTTGTTAGTCTTGTGTACACAGGTTTTTCCATCCATAAAATGAAATTGTTCTGTTTTCTGTAGGAACTACTATTAGGAACCCACTAAAAGTTGCTGACCCATCACTAGCAACTGTTACTGTACTGGATGTGCAGGAACTGTCTGCCATGGCACATGGTTATTCTTAAACGGAATAGGAATTTCATCTTATGTATACATAAATATATTTAGAGGCGAAAGATTGCTGAAAGTACTAAAGCAATATAAACTTTCAGGACGCCATGCAAGGATATCATCATGGTACTTAAAGACTATAAGACGTTTTTTTATAAATAAATAAAAACTTCGTCCATTTAAGCAAAATAGCTATTTTAAGGCATGACACTGAATATCAAGATAAACTGTGTCCATGGTATACAGGTTGTCTCACCAGCGATGATACCTTAGACGTTTACGGAGAACGGCTTAGGATATCAAATTAAAATTTTTATAGCAATTATTTTACAATTTAATCTACATTTTAAAATTATTTTAAATAAAATTCCTCTTTCGGTTTAACCGGAAGCGACATCAACTTTGTTATTTCCAATGGAACACCCTGTAATTTTTTTTATTTTTAAATTCCTCATGAAATTCTTAATGAAATTGCTGTACCATTCCCCATACCTAAACTTAATAGTTTTCGAGTTAATAATTTTTTTCGTAAAATTTTGACAGTTGCACCTTTATTAAAAATTGCTTATAACTTTTTTGATATTCGGTTTGCTGGTATGCTGTAAGGATTTTTGAAATCTTAAAACATTGTTTTAAAGATTTCATGTCTGAAATTTTCATATTTATGATCAAAAACCAGAGAAAAATCGTGGTAAATTTGGTTAATTTCAAACATTAATAACTTGTTTATTTTTAATGGAATGGTATGCATGTTTTTACATAATCAAATAGGAAAATGAATTACATTTCGATTGGTATAACCATTCCCTATACCTAAATAGTAAGGTTTCGGAAATACAAGCAAATTTCTGTAAAAATACAATATTTTGACATATTTATCTCAGATACCGATGAAATGTCACAACAAATTAGTTATATCATTGATTGACAGTTAATACATTTCTTAAAGAAGAAGAAGAAGTATTTTAAAAATAATGGAAAACAACAATTAAACAAAGTTTTAAGAATTCAATTATTATAAATTATAAAAAACGTGATGGAAAAAATAACAACAAAAATACTATTTTAATAAATGTTCAAAATGGCGACCATTGACTTGCAAACATTTTAAAATGTGTGCCTGGGAGATTCCGTTGTGGCCCTCCTATTTGCATCAAAACCTCATTGGAATAGTTGTTTCTATCCATTTTACTTAATTTTTGAACGCTTTTGGAAATTTTGAACCCCACTTGGTTAAGAAATGTATCAACTGTCAATAAATGACATAACTAATTTGTTGTGACATTTCATCGGTATCTGAGATAAATATGTCAAAATATTGTATTTTTACAGAAATTTGCTTGTATTTCGGAAACCTTACCATTTAGGTATAGGGAATGGTTATACCAATCAAAATTTAATTCATTTTCCTATTTGATTATGTAAAAATATGCATACCATTCCATTGAAAATAAACAAGTTATTAATGTTTGAAGTTAACCAAATTTACCACGATTTTTCTCTGGGTTTTGATCATAAATATGAAAATTTCAGACATGGAATCTTTAAAACAATGTTTTAAGATTTCAAAAATCCTTACAGCATACCAGCAAACCGAATATCAAAAAAGTTATAAGCAATTTTTAATGAAGGTGCAACTGTCAAAATTTTACGAAAAAAATTATTAACTCGAAAACTATTAAGTTTAGGTATAGAGAATGGTACAGCAATTTCATTAAGAATTTCATGAGGAATTTAAAAATAAAAAAATTTACAGGGTGTTCCATTGGAAATAACAAAGTTGATGTCGCTTCCGGTTAAACCGGAAGAGAAATTTAATTTAAAATAATTTTAAAAGGTAGATTAAATTGTACAATATATGATATCCTCAGCCGTTCTCCGTAAACGTCTAAGATACCATCGCTGGTGAGACACCCTGTATACCTATATAAGTACACATTTACCTTTTTGTTATTATTTAGATATAATTGAGTAATTAAATTACTGGATAATGCATGGCGGACATAAAATTAAAAAACATGTACAACTTACCTTGTAAATTCGGGATTAGGAAGTACCTACTCGTACAACCCCCAAGAAATTAGCAAATATAACAAACAACCAAACACTACCACATCCAGAGATATCCCATACACTTATAAGAGTTGACGTCACCAGAAATAAATAAATTAATTAGTTGATCACATTTAACTATAGGCACGTACGCGATTGCAGGTTGCCGATGTGTAGTGTGGCAGGGGATGCCCTGGCGCGTTTGTCTGAATTTTAGCAATCAATAAATTGAACATAGACCGCATTTAAAAATGGAAATGATAATTGGGCAAATAACAAGTATTTTTCAAGACAGTGAAAACATTGGTATTCACTGTAAGACAGTAATAACTTACTTTACCTTAGTTTCCATTGGAATAAAAATCATGAACATTAAAAGAAACAAAGACTATTCTTATTTTATTTGTTTTTAATTTTAGGTCGAAGCATTATAACTTTTAATATAAATAAATTTTATATTTAATTAAATATTGTTAATTTTACCTTGATCAGATAAACATTGAATACATCATTTCTAAAATTTTTAAGAAAGTACACACTTCCATTAGGTTTAAATATAAAGAGCCATTCACATTATAACAAGTTATTTTAACTTGACAATACAATTCATTAATATTAGAACCAATAAAATGCCAGCATTCCATAGTTACGCATTTTATCTCAGCGGCAATATTTTTTATCATCTTGTTTACACGGTACTAAGGATTTTGACACTTTTCTTGATTTAACATTTGTTGTCATTTAAATTCTGTGTTTGATATATCAATAAAATAATGAATTATAAACTCTAAAAGATCGATGGGTTGGAGTAAACGATAATGAAATTAAGGTAAGTTTGAATAAATAAGGTTTATTAAAGTCTTTTTATATTTTAAAGCCCATTTTAATTTTAAATGTCAATCTGACAATTTTTAAATCCTAAATTTCATTGTATTTTCTCACTAAATATAACTCGTGGTATGATTAATAATCCAAGATATTTACTCATTGAAACCGAAGCAGCACATTTCACTCGTCCTGCGGACTCGTGAAATCTGCAGCTCGGTTTTAATTCGACTATTTCCCTCGTCTTAATTTCAACCAATCACACACGCGCAATTTTAAATTACAAATGGTTTCTAGGTGAAAAAACTGCATGACAGCACCTGTCAGCAGTTTTTTCGAGTTTACCCGCGGCAAAACTTGACAGCTGTTGTCACCAAAAATTTCAATTTATATTTTAATTGTTAACTTTTACTCATGAAATAGTCTTGTCAAATACTATTCAGGCATCTAATTTTTTCTGTGAAAAAAATCGAAAAAACACAATGCTAAGTAATATTTTTTAACAAAATCCATTCGTGCAGGTGCAAAAATCCTCGTCTTCGACTCGTATTTTTGTTGCCACCAGCACTCATGCGTTTTGTTAAAATATTACTTAGCAACGTGTTTTTTGATTTTTTTTGGAAAAATTAGATGCCCTTATGATATTACTTACGAAAGTTTTCTCGCATTGGAAATAACGGGCCTAAGGAAATTAATAAAAACGATTTGTTTATTTGCAGGAATGTATTAAGTATTTTTTAGACACTGTATAAATAAAAATACAGGGTGTTCCGAAAATTGCTCACTAATTATTAGTGTTAACACCATACCAGGTGGTTTTTTTAAATATAAAAAAATTCTTAAAAGTAGTTTTTCGCTTATTTAAGACAAAAAAGCTTGTAGAAAAGTTGACTAATATATCATCTAAAAACAGACCATAAGTGCACCATGGTATTAAGATACGAAATTTAGTTTTATTTTTAATTTAACAATTAAACACTTTTAAAGGCATTACACTGTTCAAAATTTCATGACCATTTTAACACTTAATTAACACCATACATGGTCTAAATCTATACAACCCAAAATGGTGTTAAATATGGTTCGTTGGTCCAGTGTAAATTCAAATAATAAAATAGTGTAAATTTAAATACTAAAATAGTGTAAATTTAACTTTCACACAGTAATAAAATAAATTTTACCTGGTGTAAATTGAACTTTTCAGTGTTAAATATTATGTGTTTTTGGTCAAATTAAATCATACTACACAGAAAAAAAGGAAAAAAAGAAAACAGGAAGTTCCTTGACGCATTACTAGTATATTACCAGTGGTATTATTCCAGAAAATTGAACCTTCAACTCGCTAGAGATAATGCTTTTAGTGCGTTTCATCAACTTAAAATACCACCTATTTAAGGTCTCTTTAGTATCGAACAACTTGTAGTGTCACACCGAAGCAAAGGACTACCTGAGCTTATATACTCTTCATGTAAGTCAACAGAGGCGAGATTTAAGAACATCACGTGATCCACACCGCCTTTGCCGCGATCGGTACACACTATGCAACCAGGAATGCAAGGCAAATTGTTTTAATTGTTTTAACAGAGTGCTTTAGGTTGAAGTAACTCTTCAATTAAATTAATATAGTTAAATTAACTATTCCTTTTTTTCTGTGTAGGTGCACTTCTCAACCATAATTCATGGTGTTTATATTAACACCACTTGCTGTTGGATTTAGACACCATTTTAAGATTACCATTTACACCACAGATATTTTAAACAGTGTAAGTGCATAAGGCTAGGATTAAAATAACTATTTAACTAATTCCATTGACTCATCGACTATATCGGCCATCCTTTGCAGGTATCTCGAGTGCGGTAATGCGTAGCGCAGCTTGTTTCCGAACCTGGCGTCGTCCCATCTAAGGTAAGTGTTGGTGTTGATGTAGGCCTTCAGATCTTCGTCCAGCAAGTCTTCGTCGATCTCGCCGTAAATGACGACGATGACTCTCGTCATGCCGTCG